>JAQIXJ010000002.1:0-125832 GCA_034700185.1 Phthiracarus laevigatus | reverse complement strand
GTATGCACACATTTTTATAAATTTATTGGATCTGAAGATGTGATTGAGTGCAGTCACGAAATATTATCCACTATTCAGTTTGGTTTATCGATATACTGTCCAGTAAGCAAATTATTTTAACTAGTCTTAAAAATAACGGACAGTTCGCTATGGATATCTTTAAAATTGTATATTTCAATTTGTTATAATAAAATAACCATGAGTTACAGTATTTAATAAACGTGATACGTTTATAAAGAAACGTCAATTCTCACTAACGAATAAGTCTTCATCACACGCGTAAGCAATTAATTTTTTTAGATAAAATAACTATAACTATCTGTACTAACAATCTTGACTGATAAAATATTGACATTTGTTAAATAAATAGTAGATTACTGTTAGGAATAGTTTTTTTTGTATAAAAGTGGATTTATTTCATGGTAAGTAAAAGATAAGCATTCGGTTTCGGCTATAATAAGAAATAAACATTTATTCAAACGAATATTAACGCTTTATATAAGTGCTCTTTAGTTATTTAAAATTAAAATAAAAACTTCAATATAATTTAAGATTAAACTAATATTTGCAAAAATTTGTATGAAAATTTTACTTTTTAGGTTTTAGAATTTAATTATTGATTTAATATCCATGACTGCCTGATTTTAATTATAAATCGTATTATTGATGCATAAAATTAATAAACTACACATTTTTTAAAGAACATTAATCGGGAATAAAATCTCAACCATCCGTGAGTACGCATTTAGCGGATTAACATCACTAAAAGCATTGTACGTATATTTCTAATGATTTTCAATTTGTTGAAATAAACGCTTGATTTATAACTTACTTTAAAAGACTAGATTGAAATTTATTGACTCAAACAATATTAAATTTTAAAGAAATAAGTTTACAAAAACTGTGTTTAATGCTTCTCCTTTGAACAATTTTTTTAGGAAAAAATCTATATAACAAAAATTGAAAAGATTCTGTTAAAAGCGGCTGATCTATGTATAATAGTATCTTTTATAACTTACCATTAGATATTTGTAAAGATCGCTAAAGTGGAGTATAGCGTGTGTTTTGTTTGATTATTAGAAGTGTTATTATGAGCAGCGCTTTTATATTAAAAAACTTATCCGATATTTTAGTTTTTAGAGTGTACTCTTTAGTTATTTTTGATATTTTAGCGAAACATATTCGTGCATATCAACGTAATCTATAGACTAAAATTTTATATATGTTTATTGTAAAATAGCGCAATAACCATTTTTTAAAAAGTAAAGAATCTTGAATGATGGATAGTACTTGTACGCACGCATACAGTACGATGTATGTACTGTACAGCATAAACACTTCGCTGTAAACTAACCCATTCTGTGCAGCGGATAACAACTGTTTATTCGTTAGTTTAATACTAGAGGTTAATTTTATTTCTAAAAGACTTTAAAATTTTCAAACCGATAGTTAACTCATTCCAAAGTTTCGATTCACTTGCAAAATGGGCTTAATTCTTAAATTTTTTAAAATCAGAATTATCGTAAAATTACGTTATTTTGCTTCAAAAAAAATAAATTTGTCTCCCAAAAACATCTATATTTATTAATAAAAGTTTATGTATTTCCAATCATACCTTACTCATTAACTCTAACTTTTGTGGTTACACGTATCAGCTTATAAAGATGGGTAATTTTTGTTGTTTTGCGCGGAAGTGTTATTACGGGCGCTAAATTAATGTTGTTGGCTAAATTAATTGCTTTTTGATCTGCCGATATTGGATTGCTTAACTAAATGTGTATTGTGTGTCGAGTTTATCTTTCGACACTTCCCGTTTAATTCGTGTAATAGTTTTCACACAATGATTAATTTAAATAAAGCACTATATAGAAAGTTGTTTAGAGTATTGCGTGTGAACATTTGGGCGATAATAAAAATTTGCCTTTAAATAAATTTATAATTTTGTGGGTTTATAATTTTGTTTTAATATATTTTACGTTCTTCTTTCGAAGAATGTAATTTAAAAAAAGGATATAAAAAAGCTCTAACAAATAATTATTAATATAAAATTCATTTTTTAGAGATCTAAGTAAACAAAAAATATCGTGGCTGTCCAAAAATGCATTTGTGGGACTTCGTTCGCTTAGTACACTGTAAGTCGCGTTTAATATCATATGAGTTTATACTTTGCTCGATTTTTTGACACGTTTAGTTGACGCTTTATTTTTGAGTGTGAATCGTGATTATTGATTGAGAAAAATACAAATTTTTCTATCGTATATTTACTTTATACAAAGTTGTGTGTAATGAAACCATATGCGCGATGTTTTATGAATAGTTTTGTGTTTAATTATAAATACTTATGTGTTTCACTGCATAGTTACATAAGGGGGTGCTTGCCCAGGGTTGACCCCCTAAAATTCTGGAAAAGTTTAACCCCCCCCCCCCCATGAAAAATCGAGAATGTATTGAAAAGTGGTAATTTTTGTTTGAAAAAAAAACATTTTAGTCCGAAGACCAAAAAATTGTCGTTTAAATCCGATGAGTTTTAGACCCCCCCCCCTAAAAATTGAGATTTTCAGGATCTGACACTTCCTAGACTTCAGGCCTTGGGTGTCCCAGAATCAGGGTGTCCCAGAATGTGTCGGTCTGGGAGAGGTTACTTTCCTACTTTTCAAAATTTTAGGGGGGGTCAAACTACTCGGATTTAAGCAACAATTTTTCTGCCATACAAAAAATTATCATTATTAAAAATTTTTCCTCCATAGAGTTGTCATTTTCATTTTTTAGGTAGGGGGACACGCTGGTAACTTTGATTTCACTGTATAATTTGAAACAAGACAAAGTACTCGTGATAATAATGATGAACCTGAACCCGAAATTAGGTTTACTCACCCGAAACTCTAATATGTTTTCCCTTTTTCTAGTTTCTAGATCGCAATTAATTTATACTATATTAAAATTTTTAATTAAAAAATGTTAATTAGAAAAGTTCAATTGGAATTTTAGTAATTGGATAATCTTTTGGCTCCGCTTGAATAGATGAGCTATTGATTACTCACTCGTCCGCTGTGTGTAAGTGAGAATCACTTGATCACATACGTGGACTTTTTAAAATTGAAGATTAATTTTTTATTTTAAGATTAAGATTAATTTAAGATTAATTCGAGATCTGCAACATTTTTTCAAACAATTTTATATACATTTTTGTTCACACCGTAACTCGAAAAGAAAAACGCAATGCAGTGCATTATTTTATATAATGTTTTAAAAAATTTCAAAGATTTCATAGGGAGCTCACTTTTTTTGTAGCTAAAAGCTGACTAATGCGAAAAATTTATCATTTTTTAAACCTTAATTGTAAGATCCCAATTCCCTTTATTAGCGTAAAACTGCGAATCGATAGATGGATGATATGGTCAAATCCAAAAGCTCGTCTTTGCCTACTCAAAATGAGCTAAAAAGTTGCATATTATAGCATTTTTGTGTGGATTGTTTTTCTATTGTCTCTGTTTTTCTTTTAACTTTTGTTTTTTATTGTATCATTTTTAAAATTTTGATTTACTTTCTCTTAATAAATTAGTCAAATTTTTCCTTATATTACAGTAATGACCAAATATTAGCATACATTTCTATTTTACATATAAAACTAATTTTTACAAAACAATTCAAAATTATATTAATGCTCTGATGCAAACATTCGATCTTTTTTATTATTTTATAACTTCCATTAAAAGTTTTCATATGAGAGTCCAAAGTTTTAGAATTACAATGATTTTTATTCTATAGTATTCTTCTATTTATTTTGTTTGGATCCTTTTCGACTTTGTCTTGTCTTCAAATTTCTAATTTCCTTCCGCTATAAAGTATAGCATATAAAATTGATGCGAATTTTATTCATTTTAAGACGTTATACGAAACCGTATCAATTTAACTTATGATCTTAAATTTTTACGAACTTCAAAATTTTTCTCTATTAATTTAATTATTTTTATAGTGGAAGGATTTTAGTAAAAAATGGCCGCAGTTGCACTTACAATTAAAAATAATAAAAGTTTATTTAATAAAATTTATTACTTTTAGATTATTTATTAGTGTATATATTTGTATGTACGGTATATGTCAAATACCTTGTGTAAGATTTGAAATAAACAGACGAACATTAAGATAGAACCCAAAAATGAAATCAATATTAACTTAATAAACGAGCTCAAACTGAACTGATACCGAAACCGTAGAAATCATAAATCCAACAAATAAATTTTTCATTAATACTAACGATTTTTTTTTGTTTTGTAGCGATATTTCCGAAAACCAAATCGCAGATATTGATGATGAAGTTTTTACTGGTTTATCTCAATTATCATCTCTGTAATAGAATTTATTTACTATATTTATCAGTATATATATATTGATCATATATTTTAATCAAAACATTATTACAGAGATTTGTCAAAAAACATATTAATAACGTTAGGATCAAAAACATTTTTGAGGCTTCATTCGCTCAAACAATTGTATGTATTATTAAATATTCGGAGAAATACTTAAGTGGCAAATATTAAATATCAAACGTTTTATTTACGCACTCGTATAATGAATACCACTTAGAACTACGGATGAATTTCGTTTCTGTTGTTTGGCACGACATGTGGACACATGCATACCAGCGCCGGATAAGCTTGAATTTTCTTCCTGCGAAGATCTCATGTCGAATTCGATTCTTCGCGTTTGTATTTGGGTGTTAGGAGTGGTCGCACTCGTCGGAAACATTACTGTGATATTATGGAGAACTAAATATAGGATTGCAAACCAAGTGCACTCTTTTTTGATCATCAATCTCGCTCTCGGAGATTTGCTTATGGGTATCTATTTGTTAATCATAGCCAGCGTTGACGCACATTACAGGTAAGCCTATCTCGCACCAGACAAAACAATCGTTTATATTCATTTACGGGTTAGCTTTCGTTTTATCATTCTATCATAATGTTTCCACCCTTGAATTTAAATATTTTTTCCATTCTTTTCCTATATGATTAAACTAACAATCGAATAATGAAATACAAAAAAATATTTGTGTACGTAATTGTTTTAAATGTGCAAAATAGACTTTCAAAAGGGTCTCAGCTGGTCCTTAATTTTTACTTAGGTTGGGTATGGGTCTTAAAGAAAAAATACCGGTCCTTAAGTTAAATAACGTAAACGAAGTAAAGTAATTTTTTATAACATTAATAGAACTAAATTAAATCATATTAAGCATTAAACGCAAAGTTTTTTATCATGTTATTGTGACAAAATAGCTAAAATTAAGATTGAAACAAGTTTATTTATTGGGTTTTTGGGCCGGGCTGAATTAGGCCTGTATTTTGTCTTGCCGGACAGGTGGGGTTTATTTTCTTCGAATAATCGGGCTCTGGTCGGGTCTTAACCAATTCAGCCAATGTCGTGCTCGGGCCTAAAATTTTCAATGATTTGGAAGTCTAGTGCAAAACAAAAGGTTTTGTTTTAACTTTTTTTTTCTTTCCAAGTTAGTGTTTTTATACAAACAATTTATTGAGATAATAATATAGTTGTTTGTTTTATTTAAATGTTTGTTTACTTAAGTGATACTAATTAATTTTTTTTCTGCTTATTGTTTTATGGAATTAAAACGATTTTCGTTTTATATATACTTTTCATTAAAATTAATAATCGGTAACTTAATTAAGCGTTAATTAAATTTTGTGTATTTGATATTAGATAATATAGAAAACGCTCCCAAATACACAAAACTACAATTAGGAATATGTAATTAAACTTAAGATCCGTAACTAATATTTACCGCAGTTTATATAAACATTTAGCTATCTTTAACTTTTAGTTTTTTCCTCAGTTTCCCTCTCACAATCTATTTCTTACAGTCTCTCCCCTCCTTATCTCTCCAAACAAAATTTTATTAATAATAGGAAGTTATTGTTTTATATGGCTTTAAAGCAACGTACACAGTGTCGCGTACGTAACGACACGTGAAACGTGAATATACTCTAAACTTTATAATACTAGAATACATATCTTCCAACCATATGTGTTGAATATGTACGGTATATTCTGTAGTTTGCATTTCGGTCGAGTTTTATTGTTTATAAAAATATTGATTGACATACCAGATAACCTGTTTCGTCTGGAAAGTTATGATATCCATGCGTAACTTATGCAGACAAAAATTTGCATATTTGATAGAATCATTTCTGAAAATATTCAATAGAATTTATTTAATAAAAAAGATAAACATAGATAGCATTATTATTAAAATTATGATTGACGACACGGTATTATATCTTACTGTCTATTTTTCGCCAATAGTTTATTATAAAATGACTAAAAGCCTTAAAATTGGAAAAAGAATAATTATATGATTTAATAAAATTTGGTTTTGACAATAATAGTGTTTAAATTAAATGATTTTCATACTACTATATGATATACGCAGTTTAATGTTATGACTATTTTTAACTAAAAACTATTGCATTGAATATTGATTTAATTATTATTTCAAAACTATAGACAAATTTTAATTATAAGAGCTATAAGTAGAGCTTTTGTTTTCGGTTTTCATAGAAATATTAAAACGATTATGATAAACCTAATCGATTAAAATATAAGACACCGGCGATCATAATTAATAATGTTAAATTTAGTTTTAATTTGTTATGATTAAAGCACGGAAAATTAAATACAGTCTGACCCCGAACACGTTGGTACATCTTAAATCTTTTGCCATAATCGAAACTTGCTATAAAGCGGACTAATTTTACAAATTTTACTAATTCTGTGCATTAGAAAATTATTGCTATAATCGAATTTTGCTATAATCCGAGGTGCCATAATCGGGGTCAGACTGTATAATAATTTTTTTATCGGTTAACGCGAACGCTCTGAGAAATATTTTTTGGATAATACAGATGTACAGTACTATTAAAAACAAATTTTTGTATAAGCGGATTGAATGTGGAGCGGATAAGAACTTTTTTCTGCGGATAAAATGCAGGTTAGGCTGTTAAAAATTATTCGCAATTATCCGCTAAATATATTTCATTATTTTAAACATGAAATGACTGTATAAGTTATATATTATTATAGGAAATAGTTTATCCACTAATAAATATACGTTTTATTGCATTATTCTTGCCTAATAAATAAATCATTGTCTTTTATTTATGTAACCAACGCACATGTAAATTATTATAAATTGCAGAAATATATTTCTTTAATCATAAAACACTAAAACTATTACATTTATTATTTGCGGATATCCGCGGATTATCCGCTGCGGATTGCGTATAATAATTAATTGTTAGTGCGGTGTTAATCGGGTCGTATGGCTTTATAAAGTGTGCAGATAAGTGCGGGCGAATAACATTATTTTTAAATTTTTGCGGATGGATGCTGATCGCAATTATTGCATACGCGCACAGCTCTAATTATCGATATTCAAACCGATAACGAAATACTTTAGAAATAAATGCTTATTTTACATTTAATGGAATAGTAATTTATATGAAATTATTATTTTTTTTAAATGCTTCTTTATATTTTTCAATTAAAGCAAAATGCTTATATTTTCTGTAATGTGATGCATTTATGGATGATTGCATAGATTATTTCTGTACACGATTTTTAAGAGATAAAATAAAAGAATACTTATATTTCAGTTCATCAAAATGATAAAATAGCATTTTAGATAGAGTATCGGATAAAACTTAACTATTAAAAGTTAATATCAGGCGAATGGTTTAATTTTTTTAAAATATAATATAAAAGCTAAAATATTATATAAATCTATTCTAGAAACGACATACTCGTTTGTCTTAAATGCAAATACGTTTAAAATTAGTTAAAACTAGTGTATTAACAATTTGAATTTAAACGAATAATACAGTTGTCTTACATTATACCAAATTGTGCGTTACATTGCATAACATACAATAGCGACATCTGATTTATTTTTGAGGTCTTAAAAGAGAACGCTTTGGATGCAAATACTTTTTTTAGAACAAAATTAAAGCTTAAAAATTACTAGTAATTTTATATATAATGATATTTATTCTAAAAAGCATTTTTGACAAATACGCGTTTTTATTAAGTAGCGTAAATTTAAAATTGATCAACAAAATCGATAGATCAAACAAACCCCAAATTCTTACAGTAAATTGTGATGCATATAATCAAAACGAAAAAATTTAATTAAATCTCGCTTTGATGTCCAATCGATTGATTGCGTCTAACAATAAATAGGTTTAAGTAAAAATCTAGGAGTTATGTGCAAATGCGTTAAAATTATAGCTCGTAATCTCATCTACAAACGTGCTATTTTTCAAACCAACAACTAAGTATCACATTCTTATTAAGGCAGAGGAAATTGAAAAACGTCTTATAAGATATATATATATATATATATATATATATCGGTAGAAAATAATGCCCAATTTAGGTGCTTTATAACATTAGTGTTATTGCCAAATCTTAAACTAAAGGAGAGAAATTAATTGCGCAAAAGGTAGATGTATCGTGAGGTTTAATTGGTATTTGAAAGGTTTACTCTAAAAGTGCATAAATCTCATAATCTTAAGAGAAAGCTCTATTTTCTAGTAACTCAACTTTCTATATATAACTTATATATATAATATATATTCTCAATTCTCTATTAGCTCATCTTTTTGTGAAGTCATATCTGCACTACCATTTTAATTAAGAAACTTTCTTTATGGAACACAGGAACACACTGTTGAACGCTGTTATTGAAAGCGCACTGAATTACAGACAGTGTTCTCAAATGTTGCTTAAGGCAATGATATGGACATTCATTTTGCCAGTACATTATGAAAACCTTAAAACATTATAAAATTCTAATCTAACCTATCAAATATTTACGATTTTTAAATACGGGAAATATACGATTTTGTTTATCATTACCCTTCATATTGTTATTTTTATGTGTTTTATTTATTCTAATTAAATTTTAACACAGAACGTTTACCTAAATTTTATCATAAACAATATTAATTGTACAAACAAATAATTCCAATATTTGGAAAAATCACTTTATGAATACGCTAATCAAGCATTCGATGAATAATTAAGTTGTCTGACCGGTAGCTTATTAAGCAAACAACGCAATGCCGCTTATTTTCGGCATAACACACATTAATTTGCTTATTGTTGACTTACGTGTCTGGATAAATATCCAATATTAAAGCTCATTTGAAAATAAACAATCAAAAGTATATTTGCTTAAAATTCTACTGAATAACAGGAACTCTGAATTTAATAAAAAGTTATTGAAAGATATAATAGTTCCGACATAACAACTTTTATGTTTTTTTAGTGTCTGACGACTGTCTGTTAGAGATGCCAAACCTTCCATAAAATTTATGTTTATTGACATTGAGTACATCTTATGGTCAATAGTTGAAAATATAGAACTATTTTTATATTCAACTAAAAATATTCAATATTATTACTAATACATTCATGAATTTAAATTTAAATATACAGCATTTCAAAATAACATGATTATAACTGTTTATCTATTGCAGCGAAAACATATTCGATTTTTAATAAATTAATTTAAAACTTGAGTTTTAATGAATTAATAATATTCATAAGCATGTAATTAACAATAGTTTATTATTTGATTGTTTAGAGGTATATACTTTATAGTGGACGCATCGTGGCGTGCAAGCAATTTATGCCATTTCTCTGGTTTCCTTTCCACACTTTCATCCGAATTTTCAGTGTTCACTCTAACTGTTATAACACTGGACCGGTTTATTACAATTAACTTTCCGTTAAAATTTCGTAGCATTAAAATGAAAAATGCGCGCATCATTATGACACTATTATGGAGTGTCTGTATAATACTGTCCGCATTACCAATAATGAATTTCAGTTATTTTAATAATTTTTATGGTCGCTCTGGCGTGTGTTTGGCGCTTCACATCACTCAAGACAGACCTAATGGATGGGAATATTCAGTGTTTGTTTTTTTAGTGCTCAATTTTATATCATTTACGATCATAGCCATAGCGTACACGTGGATGTTTTTTGTAGCGAAAAATACGACCAATGCTGTCAGAACGCCAGAGCATAAAACACATAAAAGAATGGCCAGAAGAATGATGTTTATCGTTATGACCGACTTTTGGTGTTGGATGCCTATCATATTGTTAGGCATTATCTCGCTTAATGGCGTCCAAATACCACCTCAGGTTTGCAATTATCAATTTTATCAAAAGTTTCCATTTTTTTAGAATTAAGTGATGAGAAGAGAGAGAGAGAGAGAGAGAGAGAGAGAGAGAGAGAGATGTGGAATCTTTTTTTTTGCTTTATGTTTATTATTAAGTTTGTAACACTAATTGACAATTATATGAACGTTTTGTGTTGACAGGCATTTGCTTGGGTGGCTGTGTTTGTGTTGCCATTGAACGCTGCTGTTAATCCAACTTTATATACTCTTTCAACGCTAACATTCAGACGTACAAAGACTCCGACAACCATTTCATTTAATAATAACAGAAGCTTTATAGCTCGAAAAAATACCCCTGAAAAACTGAAAACTAGTTTTTTATAAATTATATTTTTGTTTATAAAGATTTTATTTAAGCGATTTAGAGAATATTTATATTTATAAGTGTGAATATTCATAATAAATACAAAGAACAATATTGTAAATAATAATGTAATTACTACTTTGTACAGTAAGTTAATAATAATTGATAAACGCTTGTATTTTTTATCGTTCTCAGAGAGATTGATATTCTAACAAAATTTATCATTCACTGATCATTTAAAGTTTAAGAATTTCTTAATAAGTCAGATTAAGAATTTATATTTTGTTAATCCGATTTATCAAAAATTTATAGTGAAAAAACATACAGTATAATGTAGTAATTACCAGGATTTGGATATTTACAAAATAATTGAAAAACCAGTAACTTTTAATTCAATGTTTTATTTCAATTTATCTCCGAATTTCCGCGTGAGATTCTGAAAATTATTCAAAAAATGTAAATTGAAAAAAATTAAAAGTTATTAATTCATGAAAATCTTCTTTGAATTGAAATATGTTTTAATTCTGGAGAATTCTGCCAAACTTGAATTACCCTAATTTTTAAAATGTAGTTTAGTTAACTTAAAAATGTGCGTTGATTATGAATAATCTTATATTTGTTTATTTATCAATATGTTGTAAGACTTAAATAAAATAAAAGTTATTCAAGTTTTTATAAAAGTTTGAGAATTACCGTTTCTGAAAAGATAATATTTCTAAAGTATTTTTTACAGCTTAACTTTCAATGGGAAATTCTTAAGCTTATACAAAACTATTGTATCAAAATTAAATTGATTAAAAATATGGTGCGATAGTGCATATAATTTGTAATTCATGTTTATAATGTTAATTATAAAATATTAACACATTGTATGAAATTACTAAATGAATATAATAATTGTGTATTATTAATTCATTAAAAATAAAAAAGAGTGATATAACTAACTGATGTATGTTGATTTTTTATTTATTAATTCTGTAACAAATAAATTACAGTAAACATTAAAAATTTTTATGTAATTGCCAAACGATGATTGTTTTTATATTAAATTAACGTTATATTAAAAATAAATAAATTTTTAAGTGTATTATTACAGTATTTTGGAAAGAGTGGAATAGACTAACGACGTAAATAGGCGATATGTTTAGTAATACATTATACAGTGCTGAGTATACACTACACAGAAGAGTGTATCGTAAAAATCAATTACCGATGATTTATTTCTTACTATTTTGTTTTTTAGTGATCTCAAAACCTTTTTCTTAACACGTTATAAGAGATTTTTGTTGTTTGCATAGTTTCTAAGTTTCTAATATCACAGTTCACAACATTAACTTCCGCGAAATATCTTTAAAAAACAAATATATGTTTGAATGTCAGACACATAGCAGTGACATCCAAATTTCTTGTTATTCTTCATAACTTTTTAAAGTATGAAATACTATTGTGGATAAAAGAAGTTTATATAATCACGTATTTCTACAAAACTGTTTGAAGTCTGTTTAAGTCCGGAAAATGATTTTCCTTCTATCTGTAATATAAACTAATGGCTTTCCACACTCAACACAAAATCATCATCGCGTGAGAGCGCAAATGTTAGAGTAAAAGTAAATTTAACGTTTTCAATGTTACCTACAAGTTTGTACAGATATTGGCAAAATAAAATATTTTCGAAAGTAAACTGTTAGAAGTTTATTAATAATTTTTGATTATAATCTATCATTTTATCGGAGAATTGATTGATTTATTTGCATAAATTCCTGTGATTCTACAACTTTTACAAAAAAAATTATTCAATCAATAATAGGCATTAATAGAGGATATGAGCAAACGTCTAATTTTTTGTGACTCATAATAACAATGACTCACATCTATCAAAAATTTTTGACTAAATATGTTGTCTAATTGCCCATTTACATGCAAAAATATAAACTAATATTATTTAAAACTTACATATTCCACAGTGTTTGTATCATCGCAATCTTATGAATCAACATCACTGATGTCAATCTAGCTTTTAATGTAGTACTTTATATAATTATTGTTGTAGCATAACATGGTTGAGAAAGTTATACGTTTCTGATTCTAACAGTGTGTAATTGTTTTAGGAAACATTGACGAACATAAGAAATACTTCCATATTATCATAAAATATGTTGCCCTCAGAAATATAAAAAATGGCTTTTTTAAAATTGTTTAAGGTATCGGATAATTATTACTTACAGTTTTTACACCATATTTTGCTCAATTCCGCTCAATTTCTCGAATAAAACTCTTATCTTATTCATTCAATGTCCGTCTATCAGACCATCTGTCCAAACAGCACTAATATATGTTTAGAATTTTTTGATTTTGCAATGGTAGTGTGCGAATATAAAGTGAGCTCACATTTATAAATTCACTAATTCCTGGTCTAAAATTTCAAACTTTCCACCCAAGCATTTGCAAGTGTTTTTAAATAAGATAGCATTGCGGGCGTGCATACTGTCGACCACGCTTACGGAAGTTGGATAAAATGTTGGCGGTTGTGGTGCTGGCACTCGCACTCCATCGCCAGAAGTAAGCACCGATATTGCTTTCTATTGTTTGATGATATTTAGGATGAAGGCCAATCTCCAGGTTTGGGACAATTTTTCCCACGATGGAAAAAATGTGCAGTTATAAGCGTGAGAACGCACCTCCTACTACCAAGACTTTCAAAAAGAAGCGCAGTTCAGAGTAATTTTATCGGTAGTACAACTGAAAAGGTTTGTGTTTTTGATTGATGCTTACAAAAATTAAATGTAATTCTTTTCGCTGAACACGAATATAATATGCAATTAACGCTCGTGATTGACATCATAATACCTTTGATTTTTCGGTTTGTTAAATACTTCTTCTAAGACTGAAAAGTTAGTTCTATGCTGTAATTTATATTGTTTTGTAAACAAAAAACTTAATTGATATAATCTACACTTTTGTAAACTATGAATTCAAATGATGAAGTTTTTAAAGTAAGATTTAAACCGATTTTGACTGACATCAATCAGTATTACGTTTAATTTTTCATTTCATTTATTTGGAGATTACATAAGGTATTGAATATACCAAAAATTTTAAAAATCTATAAGAATATAAAAGAATTAGGAAACTTTCCAAAAGATTTAGATTTTTTAAAAGACTTTATACAGATTTAAAGATTATATAAGCATATTATTTCCTAAAGATAATTTATAAAATATCCAAAACAAGAATTTTTTAAATTTTGTTTTTGTTTTAATAAAAAATGTTTAAACAATTAAAAGTTATTCACATAAAGTTTTTATAATAATGCAGAAATACCTGCATTCGTTGAAGAATTAGTTATTAAGCAATAACTTTTTAATTAAAAAATTAATCAAACGTTTACAAAGGTTCAACAATACTTTGCCAATAAAATATATATTGAGAACTCTAATTATGATTAAGTATCACTTCCACATACTAACAAGTGTTTTGACTTACACCTGCATATCTACACTTATATTTTGTATATGATTCCACAATTAACGTGTCAAAACGGATCAAAGCTAAACATATTTTAGTTCAGAAAAGTTGATATAAAATGATACGAAAACATTTCATTTATAGTCTAATTTTATTGAATTTAATAGACACTTATCGCTTAGAAGATGATCGTAATACAACTGAAATAAGTGAATGCAAAACTACACTTAACATATCTAATGCTAATGTAACGGAAAGTTTTGTAAATGTTAGCGAACTGAATCTAACAGATCAAAACTTAGTGCAGTATATTGAAAGTCCTAGATTTCCAAAAACTTATACGAAAAACAGTGATGTCCAATATCATTTAACTGTTCGTTTTCATTAAACGCGTAGAAGTGTTAATAATAAAAAATGACGTTTTCATTACAGGTGAACTTGAGTGACACCGTCGAGCAATTAGCGGCACGCATATTACTAACATTTGAATATTTCGCTGTTGAACCCAGCGATGGATGCGTTAATGATCGTCTAATTATTAACTTATCGAAAGACGAATCGCAAACGTATGCTAATAAATACTTTTTTTCTGGTTTTATTTTTTTAGCATCAAAGATATATTTTTTCAGTTATTGCGGTATTCATGTGGGGAAAACAATTGTCATTAAATCAACTTCAATTAAGTTAAATTTTAAATCAAATGCATTCGAAGAGGATCGTGGATTTAAAATTCGGGCAGAAATTATTAAATCCAAATGTTCCCAGAATTTTATTAATGTCACGCAAGGAGTGATCGAAACGCCTAATTATCCAAATAATTATCCATCAGAAGAGATATGTGTTTGGCGTATTGTGGTCGAAGAAGAAAAGTTTGTTAAACTAGTTTTTGAACACAATTTTGATATTAAAAGCTCTTCAAAAATTTGTGGCCAAAATTACCTTCTAATAAGTAAAACTGGAGATTTCGATGACGACGTACACAGGTTCGAAAATTAATTTGTGTCACCGTTTTTTTTTGCTTTATTCAACGTCAGTCTTACATATTGGGTGAAAGTATTCAATTCTTAATTTCTTTATAGTTTGATAGATTAACTTGTCAATCAAAAAAACGAATTCTATTGTGCTTACGATTTAAAATTTATTGATTCACAAGTCTTTTATAAATATTTTTACTTAATTACTTGATATGCTTCAAAGAATTTTGTTGTGAAAGTGAATGAGTGTGTGAGTGTGCATAATAGTTAATGATTTCTTTTGCTTACAAGTTTTAATTGTTAAATTTCTGAGATATTAGAATTAACGGAAGTTCTGGAACAAATTTGTTTCCAAATATTACATAAAACTTTTCGAAACATTATTTTTTTTGAATACCCAAAAATTGATTTGTGGCTTTAAAAACAGATTTTGTGGAAACAATACGCCGGATGTGATAGTGTCGCACACAAACGAAATGCTCATCAAATTTAATAGCGATTGTTTTAATGGTGGCATAGGATTTCGCGCATCGTTTAGTGAACATGACAGGCCAGAGCCAGCACCTGATCGATTGCCAATGTTAACACCAGACTCTTGTCGTACGTTTTATTAATTATCATAACTTTGTATCATTGATTATACAGTTGTTGCGGGAAATTGCTTTTTTTCCGCATTAATATTTTAATAATAATAGCGTGTGGAATTGAAAACCTCAACGCCTTTCGAGTTGTTGGCGGAACTGAAGTGAATCCGCCTCACAGATATCCGTGGATGGTGTCTGTGGTGACAAATCGAAATTCTCCTTTTTGTGGCGGTGTGCTTCTCAGTAATCTGTACGTTTATTATTTTTAAGTTTTATCCCTTTAAAATGTGTGCCAAGTAATTACTATAGTTTTGAAAATCGCTAGAAAAACGATATCAAATCGTTTTTTAATGTTTTAAAAAACATAAATCGTTAGAAATTTTAGATTTAAAATTATTTAAAAAATGAGTTGTTGCAAACAAAAACCTAGTATTTAAAGTTCTCTTCTTTGAAACCTCTTGTTATTAAAAATTTATGCATTAAAATGATGTTTCATCATCCATTGAATTATTAAAAATTTGATTTTTTTTGTAAGCGTTATTCACGTACTATAATTTAAAAAAGTAGATGAGATTTCGAACTGAGAGTTTAGAAATACGTAAGTTTGTATTCTCGTATTCTTTTCTTTTTAATAGTACAAATGTAAGAAGATTTTTATAAAAATCGTTAATTAATTAAATATTCTGTAGATGAGTTAATTAATGATTACTTTCAGTTGAAAGAATAAAATTCTGAAAGATTGTGATATAAGTAACTATCAAATTATTTGAATATAAAAGATAGTCTACGGTATGCTTGAACTATAATAACTACAGTTAATTTGGCTTTCAGGGTTACGATTAGGTTATTTAATTAATTTAACTGTACTCATCAAATAATATTTTCACGTTCATTAAATAACATAATTTTTTTGTTAAAGTAATTCGTTAGTTAACGATTTTCAAAACCCTTGTGATTACAAAAACTGCTTATATATAATTAATTAACTTTTTATGCAAATTCGATAAAAGTTTATGAATATTTTAGCAAATCCTAATTAGTTTTAATAGTATTACTTTAATTTAATGATATATATTAATTATATTATTTAAGGTTAAGTTATAAATAACTTTATTGTTGACAAATATAAAAAGCAAATAAGAAAATTGTCAAAAAATAACTCAAGTAAATATTTGCATCGATAATAGAGCGCGTGCTAAGGAAAACATTCAACTTCTTTAGAAATGGTTTAACAGTCCACGTTGAGTCTCTTATTTGTTATCCCGAAATTCTAGGCTTTAACCTTCAGGCGATATGGTATTGTCCGTAAAAATTTAAGTTACACAGTATTAATTTAGAGCACGTTTTAGGCAACCTTTTGTTATATTTGGTACAGTGACGCCAGAAACGGACTTACAATGCGTGCCTCTCTTTCCCATCCATTCTTCTCCTCCCCTTTTCCATCATTTTCCCACGGCATAGATGTTGAAGAAAACGCACGTGTTGTCGTGTGGCTCTCCTACAACAGTAATGCACCTGTTCTTCTAGTTTCTCTTTTTAAGATGCTATCATAAATAACAATTCTCCAGTTAAATTAGTTTCTTTATTACTTATTTTTTATTTTGCTGTTATTGCGAAATTACAGAATTATTTATGCAGTTAATCAGTTCCATTTATAGGCTTAAATATAGTATATGATATATTTTTAAATTTTAAATGATTTACAATGATATTAAAAAATAAATAAATTTTAAAATTCTAATTTAGTTTACTAGTAATTAAAATCGAGATAAATGATCAGAATTAGTTATAATTTACTGATACAATTATTGTGTTTAGTTATATACTTACAGCATCGCATTGCCTGATCGATGAAACGGAAGAGAAAATTCGTGTGCGAATCGGTCAGCACAGCCTTCTAGAACAGACCCCTATGATTGAAATCGGAAGGATAATCAGACACAATGATTACGATAGTGTGTCACAATTCAATGATATAGCTTTGCTTCGACTTAAATACCCGATTCAATTTAGCAGAAATATTCTTCCAGTATGTCTGCCACCCAGTGATCTGAGTGAACCCGAAGGGCTTTTCGTGGCCGGATGGGGTCGTCTGGATGAAGGAGGACGCACTAGCGATCGTCTCCATCAGATTAATTTACCGCAGTATTCATACGCAAAATGCGAGACCAAGTTTGGTGGTCTCGTTACTGATAACCATATATGCGCTGGTGGTGTCAAAGGTCAAGATGCGTGTCAAGGAGATTCTGGCGGACCACTCATGAGTCGCTTTGGAGGTCGTGTTAGTGTTGTTGGCGTTGTAAGTATCACAGCGTAAACTTCGTATACATGTCTGCTTTCTTTGTTAAGCAAAATATTTTTAAACACATTTTTCCGCGAAAAGTGAAACCAATATCGGAATAGTGATTCTTTACTGATAAATGATTAACATATTTAATTAATTATTAATTACCTTTCATTTATTATCTTTTATTATATTTTCGATAAGCTTTTGAGAGAAAAATGCTCCAATAAATCAATAAATGTCATTTCATAAGTTTATTATTGAAATTCTTTTTAAATTCTTAACGCCTAAGCACTAATAAGAGAAAAAACTAAATAAATTAATTTTCTCTTCTTTCATATTATTAGGTTTCATGGGGAATCGGTATTTATATTCAAACGGTAAACAAGTCGTTTATTGTAAGTATAATTTGATATTTTCATAGGATGTGCGCGAGAAGATTATCCGGGAGTATATTCCAGAGTAACTCAATATTTGCGATGGATTGATGAGAACACTCGTGATTCAGTTTATTGTCAGCCTCCAAGTTATATGCCCTCAATTAATAATAACTTAATTGATTCGCCGATAAGACCCAATGCCGATAACTGTGGTATACCGAACTTTAAACCATCATTTAGAATAGTGGGCGGAATAGAGGTTTGATTCAAGGAATTTCCGTACAATGTATTGAACAATTTTCTTTCATATAGACAACGCCTCAAGAATTTCCATGGACTGTATGTATACAGTGTTAGTTTGGGTTTTAATTACGAAAGCATTCATTTCTCTATTGATTGTTAAGGTTGTAATTGCAAACAACGGGCAGTTAATCGGTAGCGGTTCTCTTATAGCATCAAATTTAGTGTTAACAGCGGCGAGAAAGCTTAAACCGCTTACATCTCAGAGTACTTTATCAAGTTTTAAAATAATCGTCGGCGCACATGACGTTACAAAACCCGAATCACCGAAACGAGTTTATTCAGCGAAACAAATCCTATTTCACCCGCAGTTTGCTGTTAATACGCCAATGGATTACGACTTTGCGATAATAGAATTAAGTCCCAGTACTGAGGGATTTCTATCAATACATCGGCCGATTTGTATGCCAAGAACGGACACACCTTTTATAGTTGGCAGTGCCGTTATCTCCGCTGGTTGGGGTCGTACTTCCACAAGTTAGAAATAGTTCTTAGAAAATTAACATTTTAGAGTAAATAACTCGCGTTCAAACATTTTTAGACAGTCCTGGATCTTCTGTTTTGCGAAAAGTTGTTCTACAGTTTGTTGATAGGCGTTCTTGCACTTCAACATATAATAATGCGGTCACCAATTCAATGGTTTGTGCCGGCGCTGATAATAAGGATACGTGTACAGTATGTAAAAAATTCTATGTCAATAGTAATGATCGGTTTAAAAGAGTCTAATTGAATAAAAGGGTGATGGAGGCGGACCGCTAATGTTACATAAAGATGGCCGCATGTATTTGGTGGGTGTAATGTCTTGGGGATCCGCTGAAGGTTGCGCTGTTGGTAAGCCTTCCGTTTTTGGTGATGTTAGACACGCTCTCGCTTGGATCACATCCGTGACCGGAATCAAAACTGCATAAAAAATGTATTTTGGCAGAAAAATGCTGTTATATTGGCAGTACTTTTTCCAAACAAAAAGTATGAATAGCAATACGAATTTGACAAAAATAAATATTTTTTTAACATCTGTTGTAATATATATTCCGTGTATTTTTTGAATTCTTGCCTCAAAAAATATTTTATTGTTTATTAAAAAGTGCAATCATGTGATAAAAAGCTATTTTTTGTAACATTTGTTTAACGACTGGTGTGGAGAAACAGATTTTTCTATCCAAATGATATATGTGTTTCTATGATTGTACATATATATTCGGTTCGTTTTTCTTTTACTTAAAATTATTCTCTCCTCGATAATATTTATTCGGGAAAACTATTTTTATTTGCGAGTTTAATTCATAAAACGGCAATTTATACATCGCTACAGAACATTTTCTGGGCAAAATGAGTCTCTTATCGCTCGTTTGCCTATTGTGCGCCTAATGAGTGGGCGAAACCAGACCAATGCAGAGCACAAACCAATATATTTCAAACTTTTGCCACGAAAATATTTTTCTTTGCCGTATTTTGGTGTTTCTGTGTTTGCATTGTTGTTCTGCACTCTAACATTATTGTTACGGTTTATCCTCTAACACTCACTTTCTCCCTCTAACACACACTCCGTTTTCACTCCCATTCCCTCATTTCCAGTTATTATTATACTAACTGTCTATTACTAGTTTAAGCAAGTAATGTGTCCCAAAACAAGAATTTAAATCCAATTGATATATTACGTCATTAAATTTGTTTATTAAATTCAGACACGACTTCAATCATGTTCGCTGTGATTTATTTTTACATTAAAAAAGAATGAATGACAAAAAAAAGTAAAAGTTTACCTATTTTTGTTTTCAATTTTTTAAACTGCTGTGTAAATTAAGTTTTTTACTGGTAAACACGAATTTTGGACTCAAAAAAAATAAAATTACTACATGTTTATAAAATTTGCACACATTATAGGGTGAAAGTTGTTTGATTTGTAATAAAATAAAGCCATTGATTACAGTTTATTGATTACTTTACATTGTATAGAAAATTTCTTTTTACTTTTAATTCTATTAATTCTATTAATTTGAAATTTAGTTAATAATTAATGTCTCTATGTTTTTGAATATCAGTGTTGTACAATAAATTGATTAATTATAGCTAAAATTTTATTGTAAGCACTATAGCACACGCAAAACACGACGTTACGATTTTTCACGTTCCGTACACTGGAATTTTAATTTTTTGCGCTTAATAGTTAAATCGAAAAATAAATGCAGAAAATTATCCAGTTTTTTATACGTGAACAGATTTATATAAATTTTTGGAATATAAAGTAAATATTGAAAAAGTGAATTTTCTAGATTTCAGTATACATACATATTCTATTATTCACTCGTCAGTTAATAAAGAGATGTGTGACCGCTTTTCAATGCAAATAATACGCGCACAGGGCGTCGACTTTTGAATATAAAAAGTGATTGTATTGTAATGTTTTGACACTGTATTGATGCAATAAATGTAATGCGTTGGAAAAAAACTTACGACGTACAGAATCCATTGGACCAAAATCTTGAAACACTTGATGGATGTAACGGCGATACAATGGGCCAATAATTGGGAAATTTCAAAAAAATACATTCGCAACTTACGACTAAGATTGATACTAAAACACATGTTAGACTATAATGTTAACTCACTCATAACAGCGGAGACATATAGCAATTTGATTATCCAATCACTCACCTAAAAGTGTACGTAAAACCGAATTTATAACAATCGGTTTTGTCAAACTACTAAACACTAACTTTTTACTAACTTTTAACTTTCGGGTGTTTAGCGTTTAGTGTGTTGTACGCGCACTTGTTTTTAGTGTGTAGCATGCAGTTGTGTGTGTAGTGTTCAGTGTGTACCGCACATTAGTGCACTGAGTGTATCGCTTTCCCACGAGAATAGCTGTCGATGTGTGCACACACTAATAATGTGTGTAACATAATCGCCCTGAGATGTTGATGTGTGTGTAATTTTTTTGATGCGTTAGAGTTTCTGAAAACAAGACACGTCCCAAAAAATCTGATTGTTGCGCAAACTTGCATAATACACATGTATTACAGCACTTGATCTCCTGGTTGCGATCAATCAGTGAGACAATATTAGCTCTATTTTGCATCTACTTTATCATCAGTCCTCATGAGACTTTATTTATTAAATAAACCACTTTGTGTTTCGCAAATCTCGTGCAATTATTGCTGCTCTTCTATGCTGTCCACTAATTCTTAACTTAATAATCGATACTGTATGCGATTTGTAATTAAATTTCAGACCTAATCATAGACCTATATTCAAATTTTATATCTCTTAAAACTTCAATCAAATACACTATAGTAAACCTCGTTATAGTGAGCAGTTATAGCTGTTCGATATTGTAAACTAAAAGTTTAAGTCGCTAATCATACATTAATGTTTCGGTATAGTGAACATAGTTTTTGAGTCAATTTACCCTATCATAAAACTTACGCACTCTGGGAAATTCTGCTTAAAACTTGAAATCAAAGCAAAGCTCTATACAAGCAATACAAAATCTATGCTAATTTGAGTTTTATACTTTCGATAGATAGTTATAACAATTTTTAAAAATGAGTGAAAGAATTTTTTAACTTTAAAAAACAGACAATAAATAACTGATTATTTTAATTAATTTGATCTATAATTAAATAAATTTTTAGAAAAATATCAAATCAGTAATGCGTACACGTCAGTATTGTGAAAGAATTGTTTATCCCTATGCGAGTTGACTATAACGAAGTTTTACTGTATATAGTACTTAAAGCATAAAAGTAAAGTTTTGGTAGTAGGAGGTGCGTTCTCACGCTCACAACTGCACATTTTTTGCATCGTGGGAAAAATGGTCCCAAACCTGGAGATTGGTCTAAACTCTATGCCTTCATCCTAAATATCATCAAATAATAGAATGGAATATCTGCGCTTACTTGTGGCGATGGAGTGCGAGTGTCAGCACCACCACCGGCAACACTTCATCCAACTTCCGTAAGCGTGTTCGACAGTATGCACGCCCGCACGGCTATTTTATTTTAAGCGTGTTCGACAGTATGCACGTACGCACGTACGCAATGCTATCTTGTTTAAAACACTCGCCAATGCTTGAGTGGAAAGTTTGAAAGTTTTTACTGTGAATTTATAAATATAACTCGTGAAATAATAAATACTACCACTAGTTCTTAGATGCCCGGTAATAATGCTGACGGCAATCCATGTCACCTTTTAAATCGAAAAAAACGCCGCGGAGTGAGTATTAACGTTTTTTAAAAAGAATAAATTTTCTTAAGAAATTTTCTCTTATGCTGCAAAACCTGATACTGTAAACTTATATATAATTGTGCGTTCGTTTTCGATAATATATTTTGGTGTAGTTTTTCCATAATTAATTATGATTATGTAATAAATTGCATAATACACCATATAAAAAATAGCTGGTTTAAGTTTTGTTTAGACGTTATATTTCATTGGGTTTGTAAAATTGGCAAACAATTTGCAAAATTAGTAGTATATTTTGTGTATAGTTTTCCAAAATTTACAATTCAATAATCTTCAATAAAAAAAGTAGTTTTGAAGATGCTCTGAACTTGTAAAACATATCAAAATATTTTTACCAGAAAAAAAAATTCAATTTTTGAATTATTATCGAAATCGCACACTGATTTTTTTCAGTTATGCTTATCTAATTTGTTTTCGTCACACTTATAGATGATAGAAAAGCGACGACGAGATCGAATTAACAACTCGTTGCTAGAATTGCGACGTCTAGTTCCGGCAGCGTTTGAGAAACAGGGCTCTGCAAAGTTAGAAAAAGCAGAAATACTTCAGATGACAGTGGATCACTTACGTATGCTTCACGCTAAAGGTAAAAATCCAAAAAGTGTAAAAATTTGCCTGAAATGATGAGTGGGTCAGTCTTACAGACAAATCATTACCATAATTATTTTTAAACGCAAGCAAATTTGCGAAAATAACAGAATTTTCTCACGAGAACAGTTAAAAGTGTATTTACAATAAATTATGCAAAAGTATGAGTAGTGGTTATTTAAACACCTTTTCCTTCTGTTCGCGAAAATAAGTGCATATTTACTTTGCTTATTAAAGTTAATACGAAGAAAATATAAAAGAGGAAACCATATAGCAGTGTAGATGTTGGAGCGAATCGAGTTATTAAACTCACACAGCAAAATAGAAATAGGATGCGTTTAACAAACGTTTCTGTTTTAACTGTTTAACTTGCAAAACGCAAGCTGCATTGCTGTGTGCACTTGTACTATACATTCACTACCGAACAGAGAGAAGAGAGAGTACATTAGCAGTTTAGTTTGTACTACTCGTTTTTAACATATATGAGATGCCATTTCACTTGTTATATTGTTGGCCGTGGGAAAGGAAAATAAAGTCTAGGAAGTTAGTCAGGCGCTCAACACGCGACTAATATTAGCTCTAATGCCTATGCGTTTTTCCATATTACAGTAATAACTATAATAATAATTGCATTATTGATATGAGAAATAAAAAGCGAAACATAGTAAAACGTATACCTATTTATTATTCATAGGGTTTGACGCATTCTCTTTCGATCCGCACAAGTTTGCCACTGATTATCATAGCATCGGTTTCCGAGAATGCGCTTCGGAAGTGGCGCGGTATATGGTGGCCATCGAAGGAATGGATTTGCAAGATCCGCTAAGGTTGCGACTAATGAGTCATTTACAGTGCTATTCAGCGCAAAGAGAGTTAGCACTTAAAGCGTCTGCAGCTCATTCTGGATGGAATCCAAGCGCGTTCACTACACCTCAGTTTGCAACACCGATTCCACAGATTCCTCAGATTTCACATACTCATACACACCAACCACAGCACACCCATTCACACGCTCCAACTCATACCTCGTTGTCCAACGATTCCATGCCATTACATGGAACGGCAGCGGTTTCAAGTTCATACACTCCTAACGCAAGTCATAGCAGTCATAGCAGTCACCACTTTCATCATCAATCTATAGCTGATTCCTCAAACGCACTATCAATTAGTGGCCCACAAATCATGAGCCATTCGGGTGCCATTCCTAAATCAACTGGATCTCCACCACCGATATCATCATCGATGCCATTGGGCTGTTATCCCTCAACCAGCACAGCATCCATGTCCCAAATGGTCAACTCTTCTAACGTCAATAATATGGCGAATCCTTACTTTACTGGATACGCGACGACGTCAGGCATAACCGGTGTTAACAATAGTCTATCTAATCAACAAAGTGGTTCACTTAAACATTACCGTCCGTGGGGCGCAGAATTGGCTTATTAGATCCAATATAAGTTCTGCTCAAACCTGTGTGTGTGTGTGAGTCTGTGTTTTTTTATTAGTATCGATCATTAATATTATTTTACGCGAAAATAAAATCCATCTGTGCATAAACTTAGTCATTTGACGCATATTAAAAAAATTATATTTTAATTAAATTAAATTTATTAAAAAAATTATTGGAAAAATTTAAAGCTTTGAGTTATAAAAATTTATTTAATTACAACATTTATCGTATCAAATAAATAATTTTTTTGGGTGTATGATTAATGCATAATATTTATATTTATAAATTGTGTAGATTTTTAAATTTCTAGTTTCGATACGTATACGTAATTGCTATTTACAAAAACTTCGCTGAAAAATGGTTAAACGTTTTAATTAAAGCAAAAATAAAAATTATGATTAATCGGTACATATGGTTATTCGTAATAAATTTAACATATTTGGTTATCGAAACGAGTTCACAATTTGACGGAATCGCCAGACTCTCTCGGTTCCGAACGCAAGAACTCGGTTTATTAACTAGAGTTGGACCTAGACTTTTGTTGTCGCGTGTGCGCAATCCTACTGTTTTATTTTCGCCTGTTTATCATCCAAACAAAAGGATTAGTAATGAAGACGCTGACGACGATGCAGATCTCGAGTTAGATCGAGATTAATACAATATATCATTGAAAAGTGTTCATATTTATTTGTAATGTTAATACAATAAATTTGCGTTATTTTTAATGTTTTTTCGAATTAATACGTAAGGTAAACAATTTATTTGCGTTTGGGAAAATCAACTAATTTGTGTTAACATAAGTTTTTGAAATTTAACATTTAGATTCAAAATTCTATGCGTTATGCTTATCCCCACGTTTACTAAAAAATTATAAACTCTAATCGAAAAATATTATATTGTGTTTTTAATAACTTTAAAAACTACAGTTAAAATAGAATTTTAATTAATCCATTAGTTACAGACTTCTACCGAGAAAATGATTGAAATGATTGTTTTTATTGGAAATCATATAGAAAATGTTATCCTGACTCGTCTATCAGATAAGCCATAAATGCAGTTAAAGTTATCTCACTAACTTATTAAAGCAAAAGTGTATGCGCAGAATAGCAATGCTGCCATCTGTTCATAACTTATTTAAACTTTAAACAAAACTGTTTTTTTTGTTGATTGCCTGTGTATTTTGTTTTTGTGCGTTCAATTCACGTTTTTTTATAGTTACGCAAAATGAATTCAGTTAAAAGACCGAAAACGGGTGAAACGGAGGACGATTTGCTGAGATTACAGAAAGAATTTTTAGCGCAAAACAAACTAAAAGATGAAACAATGGACGAGAAGACGATTGAGGATAAATCGAGCGATAAAACAATAGCCGACAATCACGACATTCCGCCGATTGTTTGCAATATTGTCGAAAAAAATGTGAACAACGTTGAAATTGGTGGACATAAACTGACCCATAAACTGGAAGACAATGGGTTTCCAAAACCGAAACGAATAAATGCGACGAATTGGGAACCGAAACGCGCAAACAGTTTATTCGCGCAACAATTTCGCGTCAATAATGGTAAACATGAAGCTAACAGTAGTGTTGGCGCGAGTATTGTTGTGGGAACTGGTTTGGGTGTACCGGATTGGCGAAACCAAATTACGTCGATTCGTAAAGAGAATGAGGAATTACTGCGGAATCTTAGCGCCGATGAGATCCGCGAAATGCGTAACGAACTCACCAACAAATTGGGTCCGAATTTGGTTCAATTCATTGCGAATAAAGCGCGTCTGAAAACTAGTGATAACTCTAATATTGATGTTAACAGCACTAACGCGAAATTTCATGCCACGAATAATGGTAACCGCAAAGAATTTAATATAGAATTACCAATCAGTAAAACGGAAATTAAGAAAAATAAATGGGTTAATATGGATGTGGTTGAGAAGGAAAAGTTGGCGTGGACTGCAGATTTGCCTGACGTTGAAACGCGTATACCCGACGGTATTGCTTCATACACCGCTCGGTTTAATTTTGATGGTTTGCTTATTTATAATAACGATCAAATCGATGTGCACTATGGCCTGCATCATCATTCGGAAGAACCAGCTAATGCTGGCTATAGTATTCAAGAGTTGTTGACACTTCTTCAAAGTAGTTTTTCGTCGCAAAAGATTATGGCTATACAAATATTGGCGAAAATATTTGAAAGATCGTATAAAGGATTATATGATTGTTGTTTTAATGAAAACATAATCAATCAATTGCTCGAAAATTCTTCAGTAGTATTAGAAGTACGTCTATGTTTGGACGATAATTCAGAAACGATATGGAAAGCAGCGATCATTGGTTTAAATTCGATTATTTGCAATACTGTTGTCGATGAGGCATATCTTGATCGTGCATTTCTTTTGCTCAACGAAAAGTTATCCGATAATGATCTGCAGCCGCATTACGACTCGAGCATCAAAATCGATGAGTTGAGTGATCAACAGTTTTGTCAATTAGATATTATCGAGTGTTTAGTGAAGCGAACCAATTTATTGCAGCGAATTAGATTTTTGTTGAATATAGACAAAACATTATTAGAGCTAAAATATGTGAATAAATTATTAGAAATTTTGATTCGGATTGCGAGACATTCGAGTGACGCGAGACAATCGATTGTCAAGTGTACGCGACTTTTGGAAGTAATAATTAAAAATTATTTGCCAACTTCTATCAACTTTTTGCACAATTCTCTAAATCGCGCGAATATAAGAGCTTTAAAACTAATTCGTTTACTTATTAATGGGAACTCTGAAGCGTGTATTAAAATACTTTTCGATTTTCCATCATTAATCGATTCATTAAAAGTATATCTAACGCTGAATCCGGAAAATTGTAACAATTCATTGGAAATACTTGAACTATCGATCGAAGCGTTACGCGTTTGGTTTACAATCATATCGCAAAACGTGGTGGTGTCCGACTTTCTTGATTTATATCCCATTATTATCAAACAGTTACAGTTTTGCCAAACTCTTAATCCAATATCGCACACGAATTCGTTTGACTGGCATTACGCGTCAACATTATTAGCGGCTATCAAATACGTGGTCATAGCCAATCCGAGCTTTTCTGGTTTCAATGAATTAGTTTGCGTGACACTCTTTAAGTGGTTATCGTTCATTAAAAATGTGGAAATAATACCGAATTTCGACGCAAATGTGGCCATACTTTCGGCCATTGAATTTATTTTGGTCACAAATATTGACGCGAATCTTCTAATCGATAATGTAATCAGCCATGTGATTAACAATCCCATTATTTTGAACAAATTAGTTGATCTGCAAATCGAGAATTCAAATTTAATTCACATGAACGTTGAAACGCAAGGAAGCGTAAGAGATTCGCAGAACTTGCCATCGTTTGGATCGATTTATTATCGTAAACTTCAAACTATAGTGATATTGAACGACAAATCGTCGGTATGCCTACTCTACGCAATTGTTCGCGTTTTATCCACGTTTTCTAACGAAACCCTAACTATTAATCTAATCCGAAACGAACACATTCGCCAGTATATCAACCAAATAATCAAAAATATTCGCGCAATTAAGTTAAACGTATTTGATTTGTACGAATTAAATCTACTGATCGAACTTTGTTTGCTCTCCGCTTCGATGGCCAAAACCGAGCCCGACTTCGCTGAACATTATTGTTACCTTAACCTATCGATACTAATGGTTAGTTTGGTTAAAAATGAAGAGCAGAGGATAAACTTAGTTAACCGAGTAATTTTTAATAACTCGTTGCATTGCAGGCAATTAAGCGATCGATTGTCTTCGATTACGCTCAGCGATAACTGCGCGGATATTTTAAATAGTGATGTTTTGCCCAAAAGTTTTGACCAAATTAAGGCTTCGTATTTAAAATATTCGTTTTTCGATTCGTCTTATTGGTTATTTGATCCATTAATCAAGTCGTTAAAAACTGAACAATTTTCTAACGACGACATACTAAACTGTCTTTATTTTATTAATCTGATTATTACGTACCATCAAAATTATTTTTCGCAAATCGTTAATTCTACGTCCACAGCGTTTTGCCTGATTTCGAGCGTATTTTTGCTGCCAAATCAGATATATTTTGATCTCTCGGCGCAAACATTATTGGCCGACTTATTAATTAAGTTATTAAAAATTGGAATTGTTTGCGAATTCGACGATCAAATTCCATATTACTCGACGATCGGAAATTTTTTCTCGCAGTTTATCATGCAATACGAATCGGTTTCGTACGCGAATAAGCTGTTTGCCAACTATTTGCTGGTATTTTTCCAACGGAAGTGTTCGAAACTATTTCGTATCAAACTATATTCAGACAACTCAACTGCTCTGCGAATATTGAACAATGGCTTTAAAGAAATAATGATTCCTATCAATAATTTTCTCTTTCCAATCGAAGACGATTTCGAGACAATAGAGTTCTATTTGAAAGCGTTGTTATGCGAAATGGTTACACCGAAATGTAGTCCACTATTATATTTGATGGCAATTCATCATTTGAATAATGCGTTGTTTCGCTCCACAAACTCCAACGTTTTGAGCGAAAGTTTTATTTTTAATAAACTGATTCGATCTGTAAATAATTCGCAAAATAATGAGCTTAAGAATCATCTATTAAAGTATTCGCATTTCGATATCAATTCTAATTTTGGACTATATTTGAATAAATAGATAGCTTATGCATTTAATTAAATATATGAAATCATATATAAGTTTGTATCGTAAGCTGTTTTACTATACCGTTCGTACGTTTTCTGTAAATTAAAATTCGCGTGTAAATTTTTTGATTATTTTATTCGTATTTATGCTATAAAATAAATTATATCGTGAAAACAGTTCAAATTTGTTATTATTTTATTGTTTTTGTCATTTAATTAAATTATTTAGACGTTTAATAATTAAGTTTAAAAATCTTTTAAACTTGCGTTTTAATTAACATATTATGTTTTTGCTTCACGAAGATTACCAAATAATGATTTTTAATTTACATTAATAGGTAGATTTTTGTTATAATATAAATTTTTTAAATCCAGTTTTTCTACTTAGTTAATGGATACAAATATGTAAATTAGTTACTTATTCAATTATGAAGTTTTTTTTTCTAAAACTTAGGACGTATCACAGTTCACAATGAATACACCCTGATATTCGAGATTTATACCTATTGATTCATCACAGGATCTTCTAGAGTATACAAAATACTTTTATATTTTCTCAATCAAACGCTTTCATTCTGATTCTATACTTTATATTATTTGTTTTGTTCGGCATTAATTAGTTGTCAATAATTGTCATTTTTGAATAATTATGGACAATTGTATATGAATAATGGAAAATATATCCTCAATTCGAAGAAATCTGTTTACAAAATTCAATTTTAGGTTTAGATAATATGAACGAAACTGAATCATTAGAATGGATAAATGTTATCAATGATAAGCAAATTGTGGTTATGGTTCGCGTCCAAACGTTTCATACATTTTAAGCTAATCATTGGAGTTTTATATAGCAGTGGAAATTTTACAGCTAAATATTAAAAATAATATAAATTATTGCATAAACTTCTTAATTAATTGAACGTTGAGTGGAGAAGTTATAAGACACGAAAAACGATACAATTCAAACCAATTGAAAACGTAAAAATACCGTAATTAAAAATTAGTAATCAAAATTTTCATTAATTAAGAATAGACTAAAATTACTAAACTTAAATAAAATATGTATTTGGCATAAAAATATAATGGCATAGAATTTGTTACGATATAATACTATATAAGTATATTTCCTATTCTCAAATTATATACTGTATAAACGCTATTAATTTTCTTATTTTTGGTCTTTCTTATGCATATACTTAATAAGATCGGCGACGCGACAACTATAGCCATACTCGTTGTCATACCACGACACAAGTTTCACAAATGTTTTACTCAACGATATTCCAGCCTTTGCGTCAAATATAGAACTGCGCGAATCTCCGATAAAGTCGCTCGAAACTACCTCTTCGTCCGTATACCCAAGAATCCCTTTCCAACGATCACTGGTTGCGGCAACTTTTACCACAGCTTTGATTTCCTCATAACTGGCAGGCTTTTTCAATCGACACGTCAAATCAACCACCGATACGTCGGGAACTGGAACTCTAAATGCCATTCCAGTGAGTTTACCATTTAGTTCTGGTATTACTTTACCAACAGCTTTAGCGGCACCAGTGGTTGCGGGTATAATATTCTGAGCCGCTCCGCGTCCGTCACGCCATTGCTTACCGCTGGGACCGTCAACCGTTTTTTGCGTTGCCGTTATCGCGTGGACTGTTGTCATTAATCCCTCTTCGATACCGAAATTATCGTGAATCACTTTAGCGAGCGGTGCCAAGCAATTAGTAGTGCACGAAGCGTTTGACACCACAGTGAGTGATGGTTCGTACGTCTGGTGATTCACACCCATCACGAACATCGGCGCGTCAGCAGACGGCGCAGAAATGATCACTTTTTTAGCGCCACCACTCAAATGGGTTTTCGCTTTTTCCATTGTGGTGAAAACGCCTGTTGATTCCACCACATATTCCACACCCGCTTTAGACCACGGAATTTCTTGCGGATTTTTTTGTTGGAACACTTGTATTGGTTGGCCATTAACAACTAATTGGTCATTTTCTTCTTTCACATCTCCTTTGAATTTGCCATGCGTTGAATCGTAACGAAACATGTATACCATATATTTCACGTCAATGAATGGGTCATTAATTGCTAACACTTCCACACCCTTTTCGATACACGCTCTCAGCACTAAACGACCGATTCTGCCAAATCCATTGATTCCAACTTTTGCCCCTTTTTTATCGGTTTTAACTTTTTTGCCAGTATTCGGCGATTGAGACAGTTGTGGTGATTGAGGAGATCGCGGCGATTTTTCGCTATCAGATTTTTCTTTCTTCTCATTTGATTTCTTCGTGATTGCGTTTTCTGCTTTTTTCTCGTTTAGCAATTTTCCCAATGATTCCACTTTTTCTGCATTCTCGTTCTTTTTTTCAGTTTGTGTCGTCTTTTTCATTTTAAAATACGAAAATATTAATCTCAGAAATATTATCTTAACGCTCAATATTATCTCAAATATGTTTTCAACTAATTATATTTTTGTATAACTGAAAAAGTGGTCTAACAATTAAATTAAAGATGTGTTTCTAACAAATTCTAATTATTGCGTTGCACGTAATCTCAACAATTTTTTTACGTTTAATTGGGTAAACAATAACTGATTGGAAATTGTTTCGTTCAACCCGTAAATCTATAATGTGTTCATCACAATAATTATTCGAGTTTGCGCTTGAATTTAATTGTTAATTAGATCAAGTTTTCGCGCACAACAATATTTTCACGATTCAAAAGCAATTATTGAGATTTTATATTTTAAATATAAATTCAAAACTGTTTTGACATAAAACCTGAAACTATTTGGAAAATAATATTCATGAGTTATTTAATAGATGATATAATACTTGAAAATGAGTTCTAATACTGTGGCACTGAAAGAATTGAGAAAAATAAAGACAAGTGATGTGCTTGACGTTAATTACGATAAACTACAACTTTATAAGAGAGCGATGCACGTGTTTTTTGTCTCATACGCGGGATACGAACGCATAGGTTCCGACAACACATTGTTCAACACTAATTTAAGAGATTATCAGAGCCTAATGATGGAAATGTTTGGCGTGACTGACAGAAATGCGTACATCCATGATATAAAGAAGTCATCGATGAATGGCAGTATGTTGGTTGAGGTCGCAATAATGAAAGCGATTGGCATCAAAAAAATGAAAAACCCAATTATTGTGGTTAATGTGGCACAAAAATCGGAGACTATTAATTTAAAATCGAAAAACGAATCATTTTGGGCTGAGTTTATATTTTATATGAAAGAATTTGGAGAATTAAGAGCAAAAAATGCATTGTTAAAAATAAAATTACGACCACAATCAGAACAGAAATTCAATGTATTCGCGATCGGTTTTCGCGATATACACGCAGAAGGATTTCGGGATTGGTTCGAGTTTTCCAATGGCATCAAATTACTGATTAGCGTTCAATTTCGATATAAAGAGAAGTACAGCGATCCACTTGTAGTCAATCAATTGAAACACTTTAAGCAACACATTCAATTTATTTTACATTCATTACGGAATCGCGTGGAAAAATTCAATGCAACCAATTTGGACATATCTAATATGTTGATATCATATCCGAGCAAAAAGACGGAAACATTGAAGAAAAGTGTTGATTGTAACACACAAAATGCTTATTGGACTAACGTCGCCACAAGTAGTCATCCGCTGTCCGGAAAGTTTGACGAATACATGGAATCGCAATCCGAATCACAAAAACAGATCTCTTTTATAGGATTTTTGAAGAGTCGCCAAATAATCGGTAATAAGTCTAAATATCACGATTTACACATCAGTTCGATTATTACCGATGAGATAATGGAAGAATCGTTTTGCGTTTGCAATGAATGGTGTAATTTTAGCGCATTCTTCTATTACAACCCGATAATTCGTTTCCTATTGGTTCAACATCATCAGCTCTACTGCGAGGGATTGACGCAATTATTTTTCGATTCCGCTGTAATACCAGATACCTATTTATTTGTATGCAGTCATCTATTAACCAATAGCCATGTTAGGACACCATTGTTTCAATTGCTTAAATCAGCCAAAGACTATAGCGAACGGAATTATATGAGACAATTGGTGGACAAAAACTTTCAAACACATAACGATACGCTTCACGTCCATCGAATGAAAGCTCGCGCTTACAACATATTGCGACATCGCGTCAATCTCACCAAAGTGTTAGAAATCACGTCGAAGTCGATGTTCAGCGATATTGTTATCGAAAGTATACGCATTTATTTCGAAGTGTTCGAGTATTTGCATTATCGTATCGCTGAAGAGAGACGGTTTGTGGCATTGAAGTCTGTACGCGAATGGTTCGAAGAATATGAAAATAACTCACGACAGTCTTTCCATAGAATTGTTGAATTTTCAACCAATAGAGTGATGACGGAAAAGCATATATTACTTTGCGAAGACATTCTGTTTAACATCGATTATAACGCGTACTCGAGTGTCGAGAAAGACAAGGGTGCGCTGGAAGTGATTCGCTGGAGAAATAAAGTGCGAGAATTGAACGCTAATCCATATAACGTGAAATTCACGTGCGATCAGTTGTTGGCATTCATTATCGGATTGAATAAAATGATACAACGAGTCGAACCTATTCTTCCCGGAGTTAATGAACCGTACGAAGAGGAGGAAGAGATGAAGTTCGCGGCTATAATGGACGACCAATTGAATCAATTTGATATGAAGAGTTGCAAAGCAAGTATCGTTAAGGGCGACAAACGGTTACCGTTGGAAGAAGTTTATTACTATAAGTACTACACGTTAAAGTGCTATAATATCGGTTATTGTCTGCAAAATTATTTGGTGCACGCGTTCACGTATTACAACGAACAGAATATGAACGTGGAATCGTTTGCTACCAAACAATTGCACTTTGTTTTCCGAAACGATTGGATCGAAGCGTCGCTTAAATCGAAATATCGCGAACAGTTTATGTTCAACGATCGAAAAGACAGCGATTTATTAGACGCAGTTTACGACAACTTTTACTTTCGTTTCTGGCAATTAGGTATCAGTGGAACGAGTTTCGCGAATCCGATCGACGCGGTTGTGTTGCGTTACGCAAAACTTTATTTCTGGTGGAAAGTTGACGGAAACCGCAGGAAAATCTTCACGGATATCGTTAAATCGGTTAACAGTTATCTGGAAAGCGTACTGCAAACATCCCAATATATTTTCTATAACGATATACTTAACGTATATAAAAATGAACAAACAAAGTACGAATACAAGACAGAAGTGATCGATCTATTGGTGTATTGGTTGGTGAAAGCAGATTGTTTTATGTTCATTAAGATTGCCGCACATCTCCTAAAATTGGTCCATAAACTGCAAGACGACAGACTTGTGCGAAAGAAATTAAGTTTTACGCAATCGAATCCCGGATTAGTGTTCCTGTTTCGCACGTACGACCAAAGTATTATCAAATACATTCATCGCTGCAAAATTCATTATATAGAATATGATGACGAATACAACCGAATCGATAAAGTGTTGAATAACACCAAAAAGGTAATCAAGAGTTTATATAGCGATTTGTATCAAAAGTTATGCCGCAATTGGATTAAAGAATTGAAGCATATATGCGATAGTAATACCAATGGTGGTAATAATAAGATGTTAACAGTGATCGGTTGCGATACTTGCGTTGGCGCACACTTTATGTACGCATTTGTCGATGACTTCCGCAAAGTGTGTTACCAAATACGAAAATATGCGGAAACTAGAATAATCGAAGTGAACTATAATCAATCAATATATAGACAGGAATTTGTGAAATGCTGGCAATTAGCGAAGCAGTGGATTCGAGAACAGCAAGAATTGGAGCGACCATTGCTGGCCATGTGTTGGCGAACACATTTGGCTTACGCTTTCCGACAATTTGAATCATCGTATAACGAGCATATGTTTTCTATTAATACCAGCGCTTTACCATTTGGTCAACAAAAATAGTTAATTAACAGTTATTTTGAGCGTTGTTCAGCTAATACACTAAAACTGTATTTAGTTTTTACTTAATAAATTCAATATTTATTTATCATATTTATTCTCAATAATGGAAATAAATTTCGCGCGCATTCACTTGAATCTGTAACAAATTTAATACGAAAAATAAATTATATTGGATGCATGCAAACGCATAATACCGTATATCGTAATTTGCAAAATAAGGTTAAACACGAGCACATAAGAATTGTCTATATTATTGCTACTAAAAACTCTAGTATATCATAATTTTCGCATTAAGATATTTCACGAGACGGTCGTAACATAATTAAACGTAAATTTGATTCTCAGTCAACTAATTTTAATTGTTGATATCTTAATGCGAAAATTATAGACGTTATTATTTTTGAAATAAACGGTTTATCGTTCTTTGATTTCTGAATATTAGAAACTTTTATTTATCATATTGTCATATCTTTGAGAATACGCATCAATTTATAAAATGAACTTTGCTTTAAAAAGTTTCGCATTTATTTTAATTGCATTCTCGTTAGTTTTAATTAACTGTTCTGAAGATCCCGTGAGTTATGATTTTTACTTAAACTTTTTCATTTTTCCGTCAGTTTCTAATCATTAACTGAAATAGGATGAAGGAATATGCAAAGAGTTGACGATAGATGCTGCTGTCATGGCTGATGGCTTTGATAGTTATATTTTCAAAGGAGATCATTATTGGAGATTAGATCTCGATAAAGGACTTTCGGAAGACTTTTCCGAAAAAATTAACAATATGTGGCCAGGACTACCGCCGAATATTGATGCCGCGTTTAGTATTGACGATAAACGTTATAAAAAATCCACTGTTTTTCTTATTGCAAGTTTTTACAATAGATAGTTATTCGTAGTTTTTGTTACAAATTAAAATAATTGAATTTACGGATTATATTCATTTAGGGAGACAAATATTATTATTATAAAGGATCGAAACAAATACGTGTTGGAAGAACCAAAGAATGGAAACAATTTCCGACACAGAATATTGACGCCGCTTTTACTCATTTCAATCAGACTATTTCATCTGAAGATTACAATGTATATTTTTTCTTTGGCAAAGAATACGTTGTGTATACATTCCAAGACATCGATAATCCGAAATTTGTTGCAAAAAATACCGCATCGATGGTCGGAAATTTTCTTTATTTCATGTATAATCACAACGATACACGTGGCACATCGATTCAAGACACAATAAAGATAAGAGCTGCCCTTATGGATAAACAATGGCTAATTTTGTTTGGCGAAAAAAATTATTGCAAAGCAAATTCCACGTGGAAAATACCTTTGGTTTGTTATAATGGTTTTATCAAATCAATATTTTTTTTAAATTTATTAATTTTATTAATTTAATAATTTTTTTATTGATTTATTTCTCTATATATATATTAATTTTAAAATTGAATTTCAAGTGCACTCCAAAATCGAGCAAAAAATATTTTGGTTGTCCGCGAGAATTTCGTATAGTACCACAATCTTCCCCTACAACACCATCATCGGCAAACAATCTCACAACTTCTTTGCCGCATCTAACAGAGCGAACAGATTTAAAGGATCAAACAGATGACTACTTGTCAACGTCGAAAAGTCAACAGCCGGTAGAAGCTGAGCATAAGAAAGAAAGTTCGGCAAAATCGAGTTCAACGTTTCTCATATTATTTATAATATTCTTTGTGATAGTAATGTTGGCGGTTGTCGTAATTGTCGGTATATTTGTGGTGATTAAAAACAAAAAAAGGGATACAACTGATTCAACGGTAACAGTAAGATCCACAGAAAATCTTAGTGATCCATACGATGGTTATCAGCGACGAGTTAAGAGATCTGCGAGTGAAGAGTCACTTAGATCGTTGATTCAAAAATCTAAAAGCAAGTCATCATTGTCTTTAGAGTAAGGAAATCAAGTTTAATGCAGATCCTTATATATAAATTTGCGCGAAATTAAATTAGTTAAATTTTATTTAATTTATACTTTTTGTGAACAATAGTCACAATAAAAAAATATGCTTAAATAATAGTGTCCTTTAATTAGTAAAAGCAAATTTACCTTAAAATTAATTACGTTTATAAAACATGTTTTGTATAATTTTTCTTTCAATAGTTACGATAAAAATGAAAAGAAAAGCGATGTGGATTTTGAAAAGGAAAACAATGATGAAAGAGAAGAAGAAAGTGATGATAAAAATGAAGAGAAAACTAAAACGAATCCTAAAGAGAAAGATGAAGATGATTATGATTATGGGGATTTGTGATCTAAAACAATTCAAATAATTCGCTAAGCATTTTCATTATTATTTTCGAAGCAGTTTTGTTATAATTATTTTAAAAATATTATTTATAGAGAATTCTTTTTATTAAAAATCTATTTATACGTAACTGTAATATGCATAAAACTAAAAAAAAATACTTTTCTATACGGCTCAAAGTGTGCAGACTCGATAATTATTGCATCAATTTGGTTAATTTTTTGATCCCACGATACTTGTTGAAATTTTCTAGGTTTAGTTTAATTTTCTATAATACTTTACTGAATCCTCAGAATAGTGATGCCCGGAATCTTTCATATTTCTAAAATATAGCAAGAATTTTCCATTTGAACAAGCTTTCCACCTAAATATACACTTTTGAAGTGAGATACAGGGTTTTTTTTATTGAAAGTAGAACTTTGCAACTTGAAAATAGCATGTGAGTGGTGAGTCTAAATATTTGTTTCACTGCAATGCTCATATGCATAGCGCAAGTAAAATAACTTAACACGTTAGGTTTTAATGTTGCTAAATGCTATGCATATGAGCATTGCAGTGAAACTAATATTTTCACTCACCACTCACATGCTATTTTCAAGTTGCAAAGTTCTACTTTCAATTAAAAAACCCTGTATTTCAAATGATTTATTTGTGGTGAGTTTGACAATCACCACTACAAAAAAAGTTTTTCGAGTTTGTTTGCATATATTGATTATATTTTCGATGATTAAAAATTTATAAAAAAAATCAAGTTTTCTATACAATATTCATTGAATTATAAATGCCAATACTTTTAAAAGTGGAGCGTAATTCCGAAACGCATTTAGTATGACGTTATTTATTGTTAAATCAATTAATTCATGTGTTATTGTAATGGCAACATGTTTCACACGTTTTTCTTATTGATTACTATTATTGTTCATGAAAACTAATTTTAATTAAAAACAATAGTGATTTGATTGTAGACAATGAAATCAAAAAGAAGACAAACCGCATCTGAAACGAATGCCAAACCAGAAATAAACGCAGAAATGGTGGACAAATTAATCGAAACAATACGCGATAATGACAAATATTTTTCCAAATTAATAGACTTAATTCCGCCGAAAATCTACTTTCAGGGAAACGACGAGATATTGGAAGCGATCGAAACCGATAAGAAAACGAAATTCAACCAAAACAGTAAACTGTCGAATAAAGCGAAACACAAAAAACTGAAATTAGATCCGAATATGAATAAAAGTGTTTCGGAAATCGCGAACAAGTTTTACGCCAATACCAGCGACGGTAAGAAACCAAACGCAAAGAAATTGAAACAACTAAACGGCGATATTAGTAGTGACGCGAAGATGGAGTTATTGCAGAAAAGGCTTAAACTGCGAATCGAGGAATTAAAGTCGTCGAGAGGTGGTGTCAACGTTAACAATAAGAGAGAAAGTAAAAAAGAGCGGCGAAAGAATAATCGAAATCTGAAACAAAAGAGGGATAAAAGTATTAACGATCGGAGTTTATCCGAAAATGATGGCACAAATAGCGCCACAGCTGACCCGAAATTGCCAAAAATTTATAACAATGAAGGAAATCTTGTATTTTCTAAATTTGATTTCATCTCAAACCATGTTAGTTATAACGAGGAAAATGATAATCGTAAAAGTAAAACGAAAACGCTTAAAAAAGCGTTGTTTAAAGTACGAAAAGACGAAGAAAAATTGTCGCATTTGGAGGAAACGAACGCAGATTCAGCCAAAAGCTTTAAACGGAAGAAAATGTGGCGAAACGCTATCGATAGAAGTGAAGGCAATAAAGTGAGGGATAATTCGAAAATGATTGAAAAGTCTCTGAATAATCGCAAAAAACGTAAAGTGAAAAGTTTTAATCAATGGAAAGAGAGGACTGATAACGTGTCCGCGAAAATAGAGGCCAAACAAGAAAAGCGTAAAAAACATCTGAATACGAAACGCGAAGAAAATCGCGATCGAAAACTAAAACGGTTGAAGAAAAAGGGAAGAATAATACTAAACAAGCAAACAAATTAATTGTTGTTTTTTGTACAAAATTTTAATAATAAATTTTAATTGACTTTAAGTTTATTACAATTCATTTTAATGCACGCGAATATGGCCACCGATAAGAAGAATATGGTTCCGATAGCGATGGGAAAGCCTAACGCCAGACCAACAGATTCGGCCGGAAATATGTCGCGAATGTAATGCTTTTCGCTGACAAACGGAACTAAAATAACCCATAATGTGTAGTATAAAGACGCGATTATGCCAAACGAGAAAAGTGCGAAACCAACCTGTCGGTCATAGCCCTTACATATTCAAAACAGTAATTCAATTACGTATTACTTTATCCTCTATTAATTGCGTATAATATCACTTACAGCCAATTCAATTATCATTTTTAAATTAAGTATAGTTTATAAATAATTGATTATTGCAACAATTTTTAGTGACACCTAGTTTTTGTATGCATTTAATGCTCAATTATTGCTTAACAACTTATGTTATAATAAACGTATTTACATCTGCATAAACATGAGTATTAATTGTTTACATATACTTAGATGTCGCCAACAGTTACGCTCTGATGTTTTTATCTGTCAAACCTATCTATAACAAACGTTTAACTATTTTTTTAAATTTTATATATCAATTTATGCAAATTTTTCTGGAAGTGTTTTTGTTTAATTATTTTATTCTATTAGCAGCTAAGAGAACAATATTATGGATATATTTAATAAATATATGGTAGAGCGCCGTATTAATGGAGAACACAGTGATCGGCTGCTCTCACAGCGTTAACTAGAGTTTGGCAGTGTTTGCGCGCAATATTTGTAAATAATATATATTTACTATTATAAATTTTAATTCGTTATAAAATCATAATTTTTTAAAATTTATTTTAAGACTAAACATTTAACAATTTTGGTTAACCATACATTTCAGTAAATTTAGTTAAGTTATTATTTTTGTATAGTATTTTATATCCCAAACAGTGTAAACACTATTTGCCCCATTAATACGGCACTCTATTTAAAAACATTACACAGATTTAATTAACATATAGTTTGAAACAACTAAAATCACAGTTTTAATTTAAATAAGAATCTGTTCTTTTTGTTAGCAGTTATATTTTGCTTTTACTTATTATAACACTAAGCACATAACACATAAGTACTCATTTTATCAGATTTTACTAATGATTAACGTAAGAGAAATTAGGATTTACTGTATTAAAAACAAATATACAGTTGCTTAGCGATTGAATTGCCAATAGAGATAAACATATGACGCAGTGTTGCTGATTGTGACGTAATATTGTATTAGACTAAATGGTGTAATCGTTACGTTTGAGTTACACCACACCACACACCACACCACCAAAACCTTCACATATAGATTATCTCTGATACGCTAATAATTTTAGAGAAAAACTAAGAGTTGTTTGTCATCTTTTTCTATAAATGCTATAAAAATAAAAAGATAAGTTTTTATTAAAGCTTATGTTATTATCAGAAGTTATACGTTAAGTGACAGAACACTATTATGTTTAACTATATTAACCAATAATCGTTATGTTTAACAAAAAACGGTTCAATTTTCGTGATCGTTGATTCCAAATAAGGTTTCAATTCAATTAATACAAAAATCAATAACAATTTCATTGTAATATAAAATTAAAATATAGATATTATTCAAGTTTATATTTAGATATTTAAGTGTGCGTGTGATCTAAAAAAAGTGGTGATCGATATTATACTTTTTAAAAGAAACGCAAACAATATAGTTATTTCGGTTCAAGTGTTTAATTTACGGCTAAATTAAAAGAGTAAAACGCAATTAAAAATGAATTATATCGGAAAAGTGTTCTCAAATGTGCGCGACTTCTACAAAGAGATCAACTCAGCGACACTGACCGGCGCTATCGATGTGATAATTGTTGAACAGCAAAACGGGTCGTACCTCTGCTCACCATTTCATGTCCGTTTCGGCAAAATGGGTGTTCTCCGCAGCAAAGAGAAAATTGTAAGTATTTTTTTAAATTTTAGTATTAATTATTTGTTGTTTTTTCAAAATTTTCAAAAACAACAATTTGAAGGTTAAGCGAATTAATCGTTTTCTTTTATTAATGGAAAAATCATTTTAGACGGTAATTATATTTTCAAGGTTGACATTGAAATCAATGGCGAACCCGTAGATATTCACATGAAATTGGGTGATACCGGGGAAGCGTTTTTTATCGAAGAAATCGATGACGAAGAGAGTGTCGCTGCCATTCCTAACTATTTGGCGACATCACCGTTGACCATAAGTGACGAAACAAATCCCGATTATATCGCAAATCAATTTGAAAAGTTATCGCTAAATGATAAGACGTTTGAACGCATTAACGATAATACTATTAATACGACGAATGGGAATATTATTAATAATATTTGTGATAATATTAATGAAAATCATGAGATAATTAATAATAATGATATTAATTATTCGAATAATTCTAGTCTTGTCTGCCATAACAAATCATTTTCGTTGCCAAACAGTTTCACTATGCCAATGATAAGCAAAGAAACGCGTTATTCGCTGACTCCACCAAGTAATTCGGACCATTTCTTCAAAACGATCAGCGATACTAAACTTAACGCATCGATAGCCACTCAAACAGAGAACAATAATACCAATTCTTGGACACCGATTTCGCCAGTAAGTTCTGTTAATACGCATCAAAAAAGGCTTCGAAGAAAAAAGAAGAGTTCTGTGGCGAAAAAGCAGCTCAAACAGAGAACAAAGGAAGATGACGGTCAACTGTCGAAAGACGAGGATATATTTCAAATGGACGACGATATGTACAGCGGAACTCTGAAAAATAAGTTTTCCGCGTCGGTTCCAATTTTAGATGATATTTTGCATACTAAACCGAATCTTCCGTATTCGTCATCGTATCACGAATTTTATCCGTATTCTGATAGCGAAATATCAGGCAATACAAGTATGACTCCAAAAGCTTTATTAGAAACATCGCGGCCATCGAGTCCTTGTTATAAATCTGACAGCGAATACGAGATTAAAAAATTTGACGCCACGAGTCAGACTGATTTCACTGAACAAGTTAGCTGGCAATGGGGTGAACTTCCTCGTGTTCCAAGAAAAACCAGTGATGATATTAAACTGAAGACCAGTGCCACTTCTCCCGTGAAAATCGATGAAATCGCATCATCTGACGATGAAATAGATCCGCGTTCGACGCAAAATGTTAAAAATTCTATGCTTGGCGGTGTACTTAATTTTATGAAACAGAATAAAGCTGCTAATAGTGAGGGTAAAGAATCGTCATCGTCGTCAACGAAAGATTTAAAGAAAGATGGCATTTATTTGGATGAACTCAATCCGAATGATATCGATCCAGAAGTTGCGGCGCTTTATTTTCCTAAATTTAGATCCAACTATCCTTTAAAGAAAACTGTGACGGATGACGACGCGGAATCAGGCAACGGTCCATCTCTACCTCATTCGCCTCATAGTTTAGACGTTTGCCCATCTTCTGGACCTCAAAGTATTGACTCAGGCGATTCAGATCAAGAACGAACGTCACTTTGTACGAATTATGATCTTTACGCTATTAGCAAAGCGTATCACGATCTCTCTATGTCGCTATGCGGTGGTCTCGAAGAATTAAATAAAGATACGGTCAATAACGAGCGTTTTATTCACTCGATTATATCATTCGACGATTTTTCCGAAAATCCTTCATTATTGCAAAACGCAAATTTAGTTATTAGAATGGGTGGCAAATATTATAACTGGCAAACGGCTGCTCCTATTATTGTGTCGCTTATCATGTTTCAGAGGCAACTTCCGGATAAAACCCTCAGCGCGTTATTCGATCAATATATGCCAAAGAAGGAAGAAAAGAAATCAAATCAAGCGCCTAAGAGCTGGTGGGGATCGTGGAGGCGATCCAATACTGTAAGCGAAGGGCAAAAGAAAGATCGACAACTTAACAATACTCCGTCGCCGTTAGAAGATAAGTCACAGATGACTACATCGTCTTCAACAACGACACTTGTTCCGAGCGAATCTTTCAGTGAAAAAATCAATGAGTCCATAAAACCACTTGTGATAGAAGACAATACTTATTTATCATCAGGAAGTGACTACGAGGACAACATTGTTTTGGGTTCAAAGCAGGCAAATGGAAGCGTTAAACGATCTCAAGTCAAATATAGAAAGAAACTTCGTTTGTCCTCTGATGAGATTAAAAATTTAAATCTACACGACGGCAGTAATGAAGTGGCTTTTAGTGTCACAACCGCTTATCAGGGAACTAGTAGTTGTAAATGTAATATTTATCTTTGGCGATACGACGATAAAATAATCATTTCTGATATCGATGGAACAATAACAAAATCGGACGTTTTGGGTCATCTTCTTCCCATAATTGGCAGAGATTGGGCTCATTCTGGAGTCGCCAATCTATATACAAAGATTTGGCAAAATGGCTATAAGTTTTTATATTTATCTGCGCGAGCGATCGGTCAGGCGAGAGTCACCCGTGAATATCTTCGTAGTATACGACAAGGAGACATTTGTTTGCCTGACGGACCACTACTGTTATCACCGACTTCGCTCATTTCGGCTCTTCATAGGTATTTAACATTTATTTTAAAATAACAATTCATAGTTTACAAAATTATATACTATTTGTCGGGATATAATCTGTTACAAAATACCTTATTATAGAACTAAATCTTACGCTTTGATATTTACTCAGCCATATACTGAAGTTTTACAACTTTATAGCAAACTGTGCCGTTTATACTTAGCTTTTAATTTTTCCTATAGTTTTGTCTTTACTTTATCAAAGGTATTAACTAAATAATTCAATCGTGAGTTATTTTCATATTAGATTCATATGTATAAATTTTAAACTTGAATTTTGATATTTGTTGTTTATGAGAATTGAAAATAATTATATTTTATTTGTTTTGAAATTTTTTGGTCAATTTATAAATCTTAATAAATTATAAAGTGCATTTAATGGTCGATTTTTATTCAATTTTTTCATTATTTTAAAATTATTTATTATTTTTAATTGAAAATATTCCGATTCTTTGTTAAACTTGTTTTCTTAGAAACTAATTTTCAGTCACGAGTCGGATGTACCCATCCTTAATAACAAACCAAGCATAAAATAAATCATTTTATTTAAATCCGACACAATAAAAAATAGTTGTAAGAGTTGTTGCGTTGCAAACCAGTTTCATTAATATTTTTTGGTGTGACTGACAAAAGTTACTTCAAATTAGTAATACACTGTACTGTATAGCAACAGCACTTCACATCCCAATTTAGTCGTTAGCATTCATTATCATTAAATATAAGCTTATAAATAGCAGTTCGTTATCACTTTAAAATTATGAATCATTTATTCATGACTCATAAAAAATAATCTAAATTTTTTAGCTCATTATGCTTTGATTCTATAAATATCTTTATATCTTTATACTATTATTTAAAAAATATTAATTATTATTGTAACGTATACTAATCTTATATGCAAACATTGAATACGTTTTTTGAAACTTTAAATTAGATAACTAATATTTAAATTTTGATATACAGAGAAGTTATAGAGAAGAAACCCGAAGAGTTTAAAATTAGTTGCTTAAAAGATATCGCTTCGTTGTTCCCTCGCGCTCCGTTTTACGCCGGATTTGGAAACAAAATAAATGTTTGTTTTATCTTAAATTATTCGCAACAATTGTTTTTAAATTTATTTATAATATATTTAGGATACATGGGCTTATAGAGCGGTAGACATACACTTGTCTCGCATTTTTACTATCAATCATCGCGGAGAACTTAAATTGGAGTTAATTCAAACCTTTCAATCATCGTAAGTATAGTTTTAAAGACCGAAGCGTTTTACCAAAATTTATGCTAAGTTTGTGAACGAGTAATTATTAATGATATAATAGTTTGTCAGAGCGTTTAGACGTAGGAAGAGATTAATAAGCGCTTATGTTTAAATGATTTTTCCAAGTTATAAATAAATCGAATTTTAATTTCAAGGTATACTCGTCTCAGCGATGTTGTCGATCAAATGTTTCCATCGGTCCAATTAAACCAAGAGAAAAATTACAATTCAGAATTTAATTCATTTGAATATTGGCGAGATATTCTGCCAAACGTCAACTATGATGAATTATTGACCACACATTTAAATAAAGAAATTCAAACTAATGATGATACGAAAAAAGGACCATTAAAGTAGACTACTTCTATGTTTTTTATTTACAATAAAGCACACCACTATTATATCATTTTTATGCATTTATTAGATAATTATGTTAGAGTTTTACAATAAATTGTTTAATTACATTTTTTAGGTTTTTATCGCGCAAGTAATAATTTTTCAATTTCCAAATTATCAATAATTATCCTTAAATTTGTGACCTCTTCCAATGCCACAGAATGCAGCCGTTTCATTACTTTTTTGTTGAGCTGGCTCTGATGATTCCGTTTCATTGCGTCTAATATTAGTGCTAGACTTATAATTCTTAAGGTTAACGTAAGACACAGATCCTAAGCGCGACCGATCGACTTGAGGCGCGTGATTCGCTGTAAATTCAAACTTAAATATTGGCTGAAAGTTAACAGAAAGAATATAACAAAGACGTTTGGAGTGACCAATTGCGCAATGAATGCAATCGATTGTGTCGTGATAATGGCAATCAGTGTCAAATGAGTAATCGAATGCACACGAATCCATTTCGTCCACACATAGCGCGTAAGGTTTACTCGCACCCATTTTCGTCATCACGTAAAATAGTAGATCAGCGATGCTTAGTATTTCTATATTCCATTTGTTTCCATAAACATGTGGGCCATTATAAGCGCTTTCCATCGATTGCTCGCGATATCTATCTTCTAACCATTTTAATGCGCCGCAGTTCTGTTCCATCTGATCTGACTTTGAGAATAGAACCACGGGATGTAAGCAATCGTTTGCGGGACCACTAAAATCCGGTATAATTTGCTTGATTTCGTCCACAATTACCGAATAATCATTGGACGCCAAAATGAAATTTTTCAGTGGAATTTTATGCGTAGTTTGTGCGTGATTTAGCGCCTCAAACGCGAAACCAAATGGTATGTCTCCAGCGTTTACGAACTTATGATAACTGCGACCGATTCCGTCGCGAATCGTGTACTCAACTAAACCGATCTCTAATAATGGATAACTATTATCATCGATTTTGCACAACACGTTTGTCGAAATTATGTGAAACTTTCGGGTCAATAATTCTTCATCGGATACGTTAACCAAAATTTGGGACAGTTTGCGGTAGTATTTGTCCACAAACTCGTACTCGACATCACTAGTCCGTAGATTATGGTTGGCTTGCGTTACTTTTTTCTTTAATGGTATTTCGACACAACTGTAATAGCATTTCCGTTCCTCTTCAGTCTTTAGCTATAAGTAAATTGGTTTTTGTATTACGCGTACTATTTATTATTAAAGCCATTAAAACGCGTTTCGTTTTTGTTTAACTTACCTTCCAATTATCTCTGCATAGTTTAATAAACTCGGTGTTGCCGTTAAGAGTAAACTCCGGATTAATCTTAGCCATTGCCGACGCTTGTTCGCGTAAATATCTTTGAAATGCTTTATTATTAGACATTTTCTGTGTGAATATAAATGACCATTTAATTATTCAATCCAGTATTGGTTACCAGTTAAGACGTTTAAATACTTTTAACTATTGTAAGCTATATTTGCTATTCGCCAAACAAATATGCACACAAAATAAAATGAACTTTACTTATTGGAAATTACGGGAATTTTTTAAACTATTAAATGTAAAACACAATCTATTTATATGTGAAGCAAATTTTGGCTTTAAAAGTTTAAATTATTAATAATTTGACTTTTGAGACTGTTTTGAGGCAAAAAAGTTTTCTCGTGAGATTTGATATGTCTGTCCTAAACGCAGAATGAATTTACTTAATAGCGCACTTATTTCCCACAATTATAGCGCAGTTATTGACAAAATCTCACTTTCAAACACTTAATGTTAATAATGATAAAATTCTTAATTAGTAATGTACAAACTCTGTGCGAAGAAAAGTTACAAAAAAAATATTAGGCTCCACATACTAGCCTAAACATAACTAGCCTCCCATTTGATAATGCGTTTAATTATAGGCACGCATGCATTTTTCATAAATACAATCTTGTTTTTAGATCTTGGAAAACATGCATAGTTTAACTAATTAGTGTTACTATACGTACAATCAATTATTAGTAATTTTACTAATTTTTAAAGTAACAATTATAATAAAAATTAAAAATAAGTGAATAATTTTGTGTTGGTAATAAAAATCCAAAAAATGGTAAAAATATTTAATGTTTTATTATCGTTTTGAATGTTTTTTAGAATTAAATTAATATATATACCGTTCGGATAATTTTTCACGCATTAGGCTTACCAAGGTTTGGATTAACATATTATACTGTACTTGTAAAGGATTAATATCTATACACCTGTTTAGTATTTAAGCCTTTAGTTCCGTTTTAAAATTTATTATTTTAAATAAAGCGAAGAATAAGATTAGTGTGATCTTTCAAATCCTTTTGTGTTTTTAGCATATTAAATCAAATATAATGCTTAGATATCCAATCAGGTTTTCTGTATGTGTCTGCACTTATTTTTAAGTTAATCTAAACCTTGGAATGCCTTATGCGTGTAAAAGTATCCGAACGGTACAGTATATATACTTTGAAACCTATGCAGCTCTAACTTACGCTTACTGTATATGATATTAGATAAACAAAAGTTTAATTTATTTGTATGTATCAAAAAATAAACTTTTGAAATAAAAACAATTGTGTGGACAGTAAAAGCTTACACGCTTGTGACGCCACAAATGCTTGCTTCAAACAAAGCACACTACAGTATTAGGCAAAGAAATCTGCTTTTACTCTATAACATCTTTAATCTAATTATAGTGGATTTGTTTTAAGAAAAATTTTGACGTTTGTGGACATAGAAAATATATATATATATTTATATATAATTCGCAAATTAATAACTTTAGTGATTGGCGTCAACGGCTTCAAACGACGCCAATGTAAGCATTTACTAATGATATGTTAGAAAGTTATTTTACATGCAGATATAAAATTTGTTGGCCAAAATTCATTTTAATGATTCGATGCAATTTTTTAGAGACAATATTTTAAGAAAAATTATTTGATAATTCTAAACTTTTTAATACTTTATAAACTCAAAACTCGTGTTTATTGTTAACGTCTTATTAAAAATTATTGTATTAATAAATATGGCAATGACTAAGTGCAATACAATCAATTTTTTATGAGAAAAAGTTTACGTTAATTACAAGCTCTTGTATTACACACGTGCTAAAAGTAAATAAACAAAAGCTCGAGTGACATTACTACGGGATGTAAAGCTACGGGAAGCCAAGATTTAATAGTCGGTTTCTATTTTTATTTATAGTTTAATATTTATTTGGCAAAAAGTTTTACGATAGAAAACAAATATCTAGTATTTCAAAGTTTTTGTCCAATCAGTATTTTTGTTTATGCCAAAACGGTATTCACATATAAAATATAACTATTTCTTCTATATTGACAACAGCTTATATGCAATTAGTCAAAGATTTAATGGTGTTTCATCTATTTCAACGCACTTAAGAGTTAGTCGATCCATCCGTAAGCAAAATTTACCGAAATTTTCTGTTTAAGCAGAAAACATTTTCTAAGTTACTGCTAATAGTGCACATCACTTAACTATTTAAGGAAACAGTAAAAGGTAAAGTTTCAACAAAATAGTAATAATTAAAAATAATTTCGTACATTCATGAAATAGCTTATATTGGCAGATAAAAATGGATCGCCATATAATACGATTGAAAAGTTTACGCAATAAACGATCAGAAAAAGAAGAAAGAAAAAGGAAGCAAAATGATGTGATAGCCGCTCGCAGTGAGAAACGGCTAGTAATCTTGAATACTCGTCGACGAATTAGTGACGGTTGGGAGACATTTGATTATGATGAGTGCGATTCGGTTTCATCACTGCGATCGAACAGTGTTTTATCAATGAACGATACGAATTCGCATGAAATGCAAATCAAGCAAATATTTGAACAAACAAACTCGTTTCTCGTTGACATTAGAAGTTACCAAAATATGATTAATGCGGATTTTTTTGGTACACTCAGTTTATGGATAACAAATTCTACGATTTCGATGTCACTAAAGTACGATATTTTCTGTTTGATCGAGAGAATCGTCGATAAGATTAAAGATATCAACGCTGGCATACTTATTAACAGTGGATTAATTTTAGCAATTTTATCCAATTTCGACCACAGTTTAGAAATCACCACAAAAGCTATTAAAATAATGTTAATTATTTTAGACGGAAACGATGATTTAATAATCTATTCATTAGCAAATGGTTACATCTATCGTATCAATAATATTATTAATTCGAACGATAAACCAAAGCTGAACCATCGAAAGAAATCGGATATAGTGGCAAACACTCCAAAAGCGAATATGTACCAACAATTAGCAAAGTCAGTGAATTTTTTAATACTATCGAAACATTTATTGGAAGCAAGCGATATTAACATACTTTTGAGCGCATCCTTAATTTTGCTTGGGTTTCCTGATCGCTACCAAATTCATTCCGATATTCTTTCTGCCATTGAATATTTAACGAAGATAAGTGCGGAACTTGTTTTCAACGAAACTAACGGCAAATTGATAGGGAAAATCGTTGATTTACTAACAAATAAGGACGAAAACGCTGTGATCAACGCTATCACGGTTTTTAGTAGCGGAAAACAATTTGTGGGCAATTTATTATTGAACACGATTTTAAATAAGCTTGAAATGCTATTATACACAAAGCATACGCAAAGCGGTAGAGTTATTAAACAGGTTATATATTTTTTGAGCGTTTCGATCGACAATTCCGATGCTTTGCAACTGGTGATCGAAAATCGTATGATAATACCGTTTCTGTTTCAACTGATGAAGAATGGCGATTATAGTCAGAAGAAACAAGTTTTTGGACTCGCGTCTCAAATGATTTCGGTATCAAAGATCGCCCAAATGATGTTTTTGATTGAGAATGGTTTGATTGAATCGCTAGCGTTTATCTTTGACATATCGTTAGATGAACACAAATTAACGAATACGTTGCTTGAAGTATATATTAGTTTGCTATCAGAAACAGAAAAATACGGGCAATTAGAGACAGTAAAGCAACGCATGCAAGTGTTCGGTATTAATAAATATGTAGACACGTTAACAAATCACTGCGACATTGAAATCGCTGATAAAGTTAGATTTATTAAGAACCGCTTTCTGGCGCACGAGGAAGAGTGTTCGATAAATATTGGTGCGGCCAACTATTTTTTTGATTTCAGCCAAACGCGAATGCTTTCGACTTAATTTTTGGCTACTGATTTTGAAATTTGGATTTTCATTATATTAATTATTAAATAATATGACTAAAAGCGCATTTTTAATCATCTTTTATTTTTTATCAGCATTATATATTCGTGTTTTTAATTCGTATCATTTTCTATTTTAATTCGCTACATCTTGACGTTATAATTTAAATTTATATTTATATTGTATTTAACAAATTGCATTCAACTTCTCATTTACGAGTTAAGTTTTGTAAAAATTAATGTAAAAATTTAATTTCTATTATTATTAACTGATGTATAAATTTATGATCATTGCATAAACAAGTTGAGAATTTTTTGAATTTTTCTTATCATAAAATTATTTGCGAGGATATATTTTGTAGAACTACAGGCCAGATTATTTCGCAAAACTGAGTATTAGAGCAGTTATAATATTGAATTATTTGTTTGCCCAGGTTTAACTGCAGCTGTATAATTCGAAGCTCAATATTTTTGCTTTTAAATTATTGCTCGATTCTTGTAAACTGCCAATGAAGTTTTTTGAGTTTAATGCAGCACATTATTATCGAATTGGGAAACTTTGAATATAAATAAATGATTCGAACAGCAACATATAAATAAGCGACTATATTCGCTTAATTCAGATGAGATTTGGCAAAAACATCCGATAATTTTTAGATTATATAAAATATTCATTAGACCCAGAAATATGATATCCATTTTCAGATGAACTATGGATATTTCATAAAAGTTATTTAATGAACCTTGCAATTTACTTCAATGAAAGGATTTGCTATATTGCTTAGTTAATTGCAAGCTTAGTAGTAGCTCATTGTAAACTAGCTTATTTTATCAATTACTAGATTTAATTAAAAATAATAATTGACAAATCCTCAAAATGAAAATTGTCTAAACAATCGTATATATTTAAATGCCGACTAACACTAATTTGTTTAATTTTTTAATACTCGTATAAATTACAAACATTGCAAATTACAGTAAATTATCATAACACAAATTTCGAAAAAAATGTTTGTTCGATCGGCATTTGGATATTTGATATGAAAATAGTTTGCATGATTATTTTTTAGATGTTATAATTTGATTGGTTAGAGAAACATTTAAGAATTAAAGCATGTTCAGATTTAATGCTGTTTTATGAATTTGCGTGTCAGCATCAAAAACAATTTCGACATATATACTGTATATACAAATTTAATAGAAAAATATTCGCTTAAATAATTAGAACCGGTACTTAAAGAAATACACGCAATACAACAAACTTTATAGTCATATGGATTATCAATTGGAAAGGATCTACAAAAAATGTTTTTTAAGGTTAATTTAAGGTTTAGTTGATGTCATCAAATATCATTTGAATCCCCTCACTGTGTGTGTGTGTGCGTTATCCAAAATTCTTTAGGTAGAATTTGATGCCCTGTTTTGTATAGCCTTAAGTGGTGTTCAGTCGCATCTCTCTCTACTACTGCAGTAACATAATGGATATCTAGCATTTTTAAGAGATCAAATTCAAGTAATAATACTTTTTACGACCATCACAACCATAGCCGCCAGATAAGATTTAAAATGAACACAAACGTTTTTTCGTTACTACTAAATATATGATAGACTGCTTCTATCTATATGTACATTTTTTTACCGAATTGTCGTTGGCTGAAGGCGAGGCAATGTAACGCTCATTTTTATTAAAGAAAGTTATCCACAAGCAAATTATTACTCGATTACACATATCAGTACATTTTTATACAGTACAACAACAACAACAAGCGAACGCAAGTGCCATCATCATCATCATCATCACTACCACCGCCATCATCATCACTAGAAATTGAGAATTGGTGAAGAGAGATAAAGCTTACAATAAAGGAAGCAATCGCAATCAAATGATAGCTCTATTTTTAACTTAAGTTTTGTGTTCAATTTTTTACTCCTACCAATGCTAACCAATGCTATAGTGAAAACGTAGAGTGAAGTAGAGAGCGAGGAGAGAGAGTGAGAGAGGAGACGCGTAGAGAAAGAGAAAGCGAGAAAACTTTTATATCTTTCTTGTTTCGTTCAACACACTTTCCAGATGGATAAACTATGCTGTACTGTGCAGTACAGTCTATGGTAAAAAGGTATACCGATGACGCGATTGTCAGTTTGTCACAATGTCGGTGTAATATTCATAACTCATCAATTTTTAGAAGGCTTATCAGTTAGTTTGTTGGGTCATTACTGAGAATTGTCGCCGAGGATAAGAAAAGATTTGAATTTTAATGCTCCCAAAAGCGATTTGGTGCGCATGAATTGTTGGCTTATCACAAATACATATTACTTTTTTTTCTCTTGCTTTACTCTACTGAATATATTCTATAGGAAGTGGTGTGGTATCGCTTCGCAGTATTATGCATTTTGTCATTTATTTAAAACTTAAATTTGCTGTTTCATTATTCTCTTTCAAATCGAAAATATTTTTTACTTTTTTTTCGCTGCAACGCCGCCAGAACGTAACTGAACGCTGATTATGTTCAAATACTTTTAAATAAAACTTTTAGTTAATGCAAATACTAATATAAATCTTTATTATTATCGCGATCTTTTATTATTATTATTTTTTCACATTATCTGAATTTATACAATAATGATTTACTTCAAATGTCAATTTTTCCTCGTAATCCGTAGAATTGTATTCTATGCGATTACTTCGAGCAAACATAATCACAAACTGAAAGTTGCGTATCTAGTTATTTAGTGGTTATAAGTTATGCCGTTTTATAGTTTCACTATATAACAATTATAATTTTTTCGTTCGCAAACTTGATTTGCATATAAATTTGCATTTTGAATGTGTATTTCATTTTTTTCCCATTCACATCTGATTACCTGTTTCTGGATTTTCTTTAAAAGCCTGAAATGCTTTAAAAATATTGTTTTTGAAAAAAGACTAATCTAACGCTTTAAAATTTAAACCATAATTTAATTGCGTTCATTATGTATAAATTTTTACATAATTCAAATCAACAATATCGAGCAATTTCTTAAAATGTTTGAAACTACAGCAATAAAATACTTTTAAAAATCGACTAATACAATGATTAATGAGTTAACTTTTTTAAAAGTTAAATCTTCTTTAAAGTCATCAATTTTATTCATTTTTCAATAAGTGTTCGCAAAAAATGTGTTAACTGCTAATAAAGTGATTAAAATGTTCAAAATTGATTTTTTGAGAATAAAAAAAATGTAGAAATGCTTTTTCATAAATGATTTTTTAAATACATAACTCGTAAGTCAATGTAGAAGTAGTGAGTTTAAAAGCCGGTATATTCAACTCTAATGCGTGAATCACACGTTTTATGCTACACCTGTATAAGTAATTTAGTAATTATTTTATATTTATCTACTGTTATGGTGCTTCAAAATTCACGGTATTTTTAGGCTAATTGTTGTTACGATTCACTTTTTTTTATTCCTAAGGGTTTAGGTTTTTAAGTTTTAAAATGGCATACGTTTTAAATCATAACAAAAAATTGTTTACCGTTTCGATAGTTTATTGTATAATTAAATTTTGAGATTTTGTTAGCGAATTTCGCAATAGTTTCTGTACTTATAATTATTAAGTAATATAGTGGGCAAACTATTTTGCTAACAATTTCTTATGGTAATTATTATGTAAGTATATATTTATATATATTACTGGAATATTATTCTAATACCAGTTTGAAATTGAAAATTTTTTGGAATTGAATTTCAATGAATATTTAATACTCCCAATTTTCTCTCTAACAAATATAGAGTAAATGTTCTAATTAGAGACATGCAACTTGCTATACAACAATTATTTGATGTAACAAAACTTTAATCCGAATTAATAAAAATATTCACGTATGGGTGTATTCGTTTCGGATCCTGAATTGATAACTCCTAGAATCGATACCAAGATAAAAATGTTACAAACATTCGTTTATACTCTACAAGAACACACTTTGCGCGTCAAACTTATAAGCTTTAGATACGCACCCATAATCATGCTTATGGTACAAACACGGCCTTAAAAGAATTAGTTTTTACTAAAATAAGGTTCAAAGTTTTGTTTGAATCGAGAATTTGCTAAAAGCAACGGTCGGATTAAAATTCTGTTAGTGGTGATGTCAGTTGGGATAATAAAAAGCTAACATTTTCTGCCTCTACTTTCGGTAGACGACGAAATAAAAATAAGACATTGCGGAATAGAATGGATAGTACGTAATGTTGTTCATAATAGAGCGAGTTTTGTAATTTTGTTTTTATCATTTTATTATCGCCGTTTCCCAACAATTTGTGCATCGAAAACATTTAGATCCAAACAACTGGCAATAATACTAACTCCCGAGCAATAAGAAATTTATCTCAGGAACCCATTTTATCCGCGATTTTGTTTTTTATCCAATATAATCGAAATATTCTTAAATGGTTTATTTTACTGCTATAACTAACACGAACTTTATATCTCAATGTTGTTCAGTCGCAAGCATTAAATCATTGTTAACAATGGAATAGTTTTTTTTAAAAAAAGTTTTCTGTAGTCAAATATTTTAACTACGAAAGGCCTAAATATAATGCGTTATAAATCCCTATAAGAAAGTTAAACTCTATAAAATTGAGTATTTATTATAAGGTGAAGCCAATTGTGTGATTGGAATGCATTAATGATAATGACACCAGTTTTTAAAATTCGTATACAAATATTTTTAGCCTTAAGACAAAACCACTCTTTACTCACTCGTAGTTTTTCTATCAATCCTTGATATGAATTGCTTCCCAAATCCTTTTAAATCTTAAACTTACTTTAATGACAAACTTACTATTACGAGTATTACGTGATTTCGTAGTGCTTTTTAATGTATGTTTGAAAGAGTGAGAGGTGACATTAACCCTTAATATTAATAATTAGAGATTTGTGTAAACAGTCATTTCGGTGTATAAGGAAAAAATGCACCGTAAATGTTGTTACGAGTCTATTAGTACAAAAGCGATTTAGAAATCGATATAATTTATTTATTAAAATATGTCTTCCAGTGCGCTGTTTGTTATTATATGTTTTATTGTTTTTATTAGAATCGTGTATTTCTAAATAAGCTATTTATGTAAATAAGTAATTCTATACTTTTACTACGTATAAAGTTTAATTAACAATTGTTTTGTGGTAATGGCCTAATGATGTATTTGCGGATACAGTAATTTTTTGCGAAAAATTCGAAAAAGCTTCTTATTAATAAAATATTTTTATCTCGTAAACGATTGGTAATATTAATAATAGAATAGTTAGAAAATTCGCCCTATTACTGAAAATTTGTTTATATTATTATGCTAGTTTTGATCAATTTTGGGTTCAATTTAAAAAACTTTTCTATGATCCGAAAAGGCTATAATCTAGCAGCTAATTAATAAGATTTGGTTTCAAAAAAGTGTAGGGAAGGGATGAAAACATGTGAAAACTTTTTTTGTGCTTTAAAACAATTTCTTTACTAAATTTTCTTCATGAAGAAAAACTCATCAAATTTCATTAAGGAATTTTTCACTCTTTTCATCTAAATCGAAAAATAGTAAAATGTTAAAACCCATACTTTCAGAGCTTATGAAATGTAGTTCCGTATTATTTGTAATTAGTAATTATTTTTAATTTATAAAGTTTTAAATCAGCAAAATAAAAGTCGAACTGTGACGGAAGACGAGTCATATTGTATCAATTAGTATGTAACTAATTATATCCGCCAATAATTAATATGATTACCACAAATCAAATTATCTTATCACGTTGTTTACATATTACAATGTCCAACTTTGTTTCCCCTTATATCAGAGATCTGAATCAAAAGTGAGTAGTGTTTTTCGCTTGTAAAGAATTTTTAAAAGCGAAACCGTAACAGCATAGATAGAATGAATAATCATAAAATTGATAACATTTCGATGAAGTCCAATCGAAGTCGTTAACCTAACCTTTGATTGTTGGGTTAATTTTGGAAGCCTTTAGTCATATTTTTGTGGAATGAATCGATAGAAACTAATTTATCGAATTATTTACGATCCAAAACTCTTCACAGAATTATTTATCTTTAGCTCGAAAGAATTTAATCATTATTGCAATTTGATGCCCTTGTGTTGATTCATATCTTAAAATTTATACGGTGTGGGAAAATCTCCAAATTTTATAGGGGTTTGTCAAATTTAAATATTGTTATCCAAAAAGCTAGAAGGGTTTCCAAATATCTAGCGTATCCATGTTTATACTGTATAGTACAGTTACTTGCATTTTATACAGTGATATAAGTGCTGTATTATTAAAATAAGACTTTATTCGAGATCCGAAAGTACACAAATTTTTGCTTTTTGCCCTTTTCTGCGAGTTTTGATATGCCAAAAGTTGTTAATATACATTATTAATCTGCTAATATTATCTTAATTCTTTAAAGAGATTAAAACGTATATCTATTTAATTTATTAGGTTTAAAATTTGCATTTGTGAATTTGCAAACATGAATAATTTCATGGCAAAAATTTTTATGGCATATTGGAAAATTTGCCATTATGTTATCGGTTTGTATGTGCGTGTACCTCTTCCCTCCACAATCCTTACTTCAATATGTCATTATTTGTGTGTCCCACTCTTGTTTATTAATAATAAAGGTTAAAAGATAAAGGTTTAATTAAAAAAATCTAGAAAAAATGTTAGAATACAAAGTGTTTATGAATTAAAATTAAAAATATTTGAAATAAAAATAGATTTAAATGGGTGTTTATGATTTATAAATTTCTGAATCGTTGTCAGAATTTAGAAGATCTGACTCTTGAGTGATTGTGATTTTATAGAAAACGCAAAACACACGCAAAGTACGGCAATACACTGTAGAGGTTATGTTATACAATACTTAGAAAATTTCAGAGTTTTAATTTTAAAAAATTCAATATAAATACAAAATTGTTTCTGTGGTGTTTATATGAAAAATCGATATCATTTTTAAAAAACACCGAAAATTAATTTGTTTAAAATGTTAAAGATACAAAGCATAGCATTAAGATACTGAAATATATTAAAGCAAATCTTTATTAATTTAAATCAGATATTATTAATGTAAACATGTTGTGGAACTTTTAATATTATCGAAACTTGACAATTTTCGCTCACAGAGACCTTTACACAAGCAAGCGATAAGTTGATCTTTAAAGTTATAAAAATTTAGTCAATAATTTGTTTAATTTCAGCGCATTAGTTATAAAAAATGTTTTGAATAATCTTCATATCAAATAAGTATATATTGAAAGTTCAGTCTTGTGAAGCAAAAAAGTTAAAATAAGTCTTCTCAGCGAAAGTTATGCGCAGAGCTTAAAATATTTTCTATATAAGGATCTAAAGATTTCGAAATTCAGTTTGCGTAATCATTGGTTTACCCTTTTAGCGTCAACGGAACTGATCTGGATTTTACGAGTAAAATACAGATGGGATTTTAAATGTTGGGATAAATAAAAAAATTTTAAAACTTGATACGAAGTTTTGAATATCAGGCGAATTATCGGAAAAATCACAGATTTTTCTCACGTACTGTAACTAAAACTTTATCTTAAAAATTCTAAAATCTAAAATAATCTATAATGCAATCATTAGTTTTTTATAACTAATCGTACAATACATTTAGTTCATTATTTTCGAATGTAGTTACTATCAAGTGATGCTAATAAATACTGGCGCTAACATTGCGTTAACTTTTTATGCAAAAAAATAAATAAAAAATAAAAGTCTTTTAATGCACACGTTAAATAATTTTTTTATGTTTAAACGTTAAATATAATTTGTTAATATGCAGATAGCAAACTAAGACATTTAAAAGGGCATATTAAGCTAATAAAACGATATGAAATTTTAAAGCTATCGTTATCTATAACTCTGATGAAGAAGACATTAATGTATGGCAAACATAGAAATAAAAATTAGACGCACGAAATTGAATGCACTTATCATAAAGTTATTATCACATATCATCCTCTTTTAAGTTTAACGCAGAGCGCTGTAAAATTTTTTTTATGCCTATTCATATCATATATCCCTAGTCAAGAATGTATATATTGGCTAACAAGTTAGCGAAATTGAATTTTTAGCCAACTTTTATTCTGATAAAACTTAGTCTTTGCATTTTATCCTTTGTCTTGTGGATCATAAAGTAATTTATAACTCTAATTATTACTGTGATTATTTTTATTCAAACACTTGCGTGTAACACACGATCGTTTGCTATTAAGAAATTATATATTTTTTATTAACAGATAAACTTTAACTAAAGTAAATTGCCTCAATAAAGACAATCTTTTTAGACGCTTTGTATTATGATTATTCTACGCAAATTTAATAATAAATATAATAATAATAATAATTCAGGTTAAATAGAAAATTTTTTAATATTTTTTCATGGCATAATTTATTAATTAATTATTAAGCGTTTGTATAATAGTTATGATTAGCAAAAATATTATTAAAAAATCGGCGTTTAATAACGGAAGAAAAATTACGCAATTTTAGAAAGCTTATATAAATCTTAACATAATCTATTATACAATATAATGATATCGGTGGGTTTGTTCACCATAGCAACCACTTAAGCCTTATATTCAATATCGTTGTTTAACCCGTTAAGAGTATGTGCACATAAGTGCGCATGCGATAGTATGCAATAACATTAAAGCAATATTTACATATACAGATATATACGTCCAAATAAATACTAGAAATGGGTTCATTAAAATACACAATAAAATCACAAATTATTTAAATATTAATAATCCATGCGAAGCCATGGGGTTAAAACTAGTATTACTATATTTTATTTTTTATTTTTTATAAAAAACATTGAAATTAAAGAATAAATCGCGTGCTTTAAAACTTTGGTAAAAATATTATGATTTTTATTTCTTACTTTTATTCTTCTGAAGCACAACGTTCTATAATCAGAGTTTCTTGATTATGATTTTTATTTTATATCTTCCGACGTTATTTGTGTTAAGAAATTCCTTATATATGCCAATTAATATTTCTTTTTAAACAAAAGAAAATTCTTTACTGATATAATTTGAATCGAAAATAAACAGTAAAATGATAAGCTGACCGAAAACAATTAATGTTACATAGAAAAAATTTAATTAATTAAGACCATAACAATGAGGTTTAATTGAGAAAGTGGAACTATTTTACTGCGTAACAAATACTATACAAGTTGTGATGAGTATTTCGCGCAGTAATACAATATTTACAGTAAACCCCCGACACAACAAACATTATCGATAACAATGAAATATGCGAATTAAACAACCAATTTAATTATAAATACATTAAAAAGATGTTAATATATTTGTTGTGATCGAAAACACGATTATTATGAATATGCAACAAAAATAGGTACTCAAAAATACGTTAGAACGCGTTAGAGTGCATAGTTTTCACGTATGGTGACGTTGGTGTAGTAAAGCAATGCTAGAATGGTTAGTATGGGTTTGTATGGCTGGAAATATCAAAATCAAATCATTGCATACAAACCATAGAAAACAGTGCACTGAAATATGTTTGCGCTCTCGTATAACAAACATTATGTATAATATAGACGACAGACAACACTCATAATTAAGCAAGCATTTGGTTTTTTATTTTAATAATACCATAGTATATGATTTGTTTTTGTTAATGTGTTAATGTTTCCAGTGGACAACGCAAAGTGTAATTATATATTATTGATATATATAAATACTGTATATGTTATGTAAATATAAATAAACGAATATATTTATAAACAATGTGTGCGTTCGCCGCTTCAATCAAAACATTCACTGTTTATTGTTAATGAAACGCTTAAATCGATTTACGTTTAAATGGCAATTAGTTTATATGTAATATTTGCGATCTAACAAAAACGGAAAAACATTGACAGTGTTATTGGCGATGGACTTTCAGTCAATGATGGAGACGTTTGCGGAGGCGTGGGTCGCAGCTAACACTCAAACCCCACTCACCGAAGCGGCCGAACAGGTATTGTCATCCAACACACATACACTCAACAACCCTTTCAAAGAGACTGACACTGCAAGAGTATGTCACACCTCAATACCAATACATTGTATCGTAGAAAGAGTTGCCGCTCCTGTAAACACATCTGCAACGTGTAGTAGTAGTACTAATACTGATGGTAATGGTAGTGCCGGTGGTATTCCACACCAATCATCCACAACAGCAATATCTGCGGTCACCACTACCACTACCTCATCATCAATTGAATCATTGTCGTCATCATTGTCGCCGATTATCGAAAAAGACTCGTACGCTATTATATCATCATCAGTGCTATTCATGGATTTGGTGCGGACAGCGCTGTTACGGCTCGGTTACTCTGCTTCGGAAACAGTTGGTGCCAAAGGTATGATATAGTGGGTTGTTGTTGGCTGACAGCCACTCCACTCTCGCAGTGTTGTTTCATCCACTTTTATATGAATTTAATCTTTGTATTGTCATACTTAGTCTGAGTTGAAAAATTTGGGCGTCACTCTACTTATGTATCGTTTTTTATTCTATCGGCGTATATAACCAAATAACCCCACTAATATTTTATTCAATGAAAATACGTATAATCTTTGAAAACTATAACATTTTGTTGTTTACAGTTTTATTTTACAATTATATTTTATAAATTCAATGATATAATATTTTTCGAATAATAAAAATGGTTTAAAAACGATACCTATTTGGCGAAATGAGTGATAACTTTTTTGATAAGTCTTTTGGGAGAAATTTTTCAAATATGAATGCAAAAAAATAGTGCGCATTGAGAATATCTATTCTAATAAAGATTAAAAATGCATTGTAGAGGCGTATATAAATATATGGCATCGGATTAAGAGCGGCGCACATATCGCGAAAGCTTCTCTGACGCTAATCCTCTTACACCTGACGTGTGAGTCCATGTATAGTTTGAGTTTTTCACAATAGTGTGACGTTCAAAGTTTGCTAACCTCGTAGTATATGTTTAGGCTAACGCCTATAATACAGGAGGCACTTAATCTTAGATTTAATCCATCTTTAAATAAAACAGGAGCAGAGCAACTGTCATGCCTTTTATGTCTTATATACTCTGTATACTGGTATATATTCCGCCTTTCAATTGATAACAAACTTTTTGGGTAAAAATAAATTCAGTGCAATATTCTTTTACCCTCGCAGTAGGATTAAGACTAATCTATAGTTAAACTAGAAAAATAGTAAAGGTGCCGATGGTTTGTATTTTTCTCAAACCAAAACCAACCTTAAGTTCACGTTCTCAAACCAGACAAATCCAAACCATTACAAAAAATAATTATGTAAACCAAAAAAACAAACCATTAATGAAACTTTTATTCCGTGAACATCGTTTTGAACTAATTTTTTAAAAATACTTAAATATTAGGTTCATATTTTATTGTAGATTTAACGCAATCAAAAGTTATTTCTACATTATAAACGCATTCACTATTAACTCCTATTTTTAAAATTGATAAATTAAGTTTAATAGAAGAAAATGCTATTATAAATAAGTTATACTATTTTTTATGTAAATGGTTTATTGGTTTGAAAATGGTAGTCTTATTTCTAGTATTTTCAAACCATTCCAAACAAAAATTTATAAACTATAACCAAACCAATCGAAACCGCTAAAAAATGGTTAAAACCATTAATCAACCATTAAAAACCAAACCATTAGCACCTTTAAAAAAAGTAATAAGAAGGCCGTGAATGAGAGAAAAACCTCGCTTTTTAGCTTTGATTTTTTGGTCACATCATATGAAAAGCTTGCAGATAATTCCCGCTAATTATGGTTGAACAGCACTGATCACTGATACGTGTATACTGGAAGTTTTGTAAGCTTATATTTAGTTTTGTGCATTACTGCAACTGGTATTTCAACAATACGTGGGAAAGTGTTGTACTGTACAGCAGAACAAGATTGACTATACATACAACCATACTTTATATATGGGAAAACGAGAAATCGTAAATAACTTGCACGTTAAAACACGTTTTGTTTTTGTTTAAAATACGAATTCTATGTTTTAGTAACCCTATCAACTTAGACACACGTGACCATAAACGTCATGTTCTATCGCCAACTAACAGACAATTATGTGTGGTTCTTGTTTGCTGTATTAGCAGTAATATTCTATGATGCGTATCTCCAAATGCAACTAAATTCCAACTTTTATCCTTAATCCGGGGCATGGCATATCAAATGATGAGGGGATTAACTCTGTAACTGCAAAACTCTATAACTGGAAACTACTGTACGGCTCACCATATAGAGATTACAGTACTGTGCGTCTCACGTTAGATCTGAGTGTCAGTTTTGTAGATACTGTGTTTTGAAAAATAGTCTAATGACTGATATCAAATAAATTAGTGTTTTTATAGTTTTCAAATTTCATTTACCAATTATCTTCTTCAGTCACCACTTTGCCATTCTTGAACCAAATTTCCGATTACCTTAAGAACTAATTTAATCGATTCAATTTGTTGCAATGAATTTTAATGATATACATATTGTCAATTGATACAATTGATCCAAACCGAATTAAATTTTGATTAATTGGAACAGTTGACAATATGTATATCGTTAGAAAGCTTTTAACAAATTGAATCGATTAAATTATTTCTTAAGGTAATCTGAGATTTGGTTCAAGAATGGCAAAGTGGTGGCTAAAGAAGATAATTGGTAAATGCAAAATAGTAAACTCGACACACACTATTCAAATAGATTAACATACTTTAAAGTATTAAACAGAAAATCTAAAACAATATCATGCATAGCTTTCCTCTCAGGTTTTACGGTGAGACGCACTGTATATTTGTTTCCAGTTATAGAGTTTTGCAGTTACAGAGAGTTAATCCTGTCATCATTTGACAGATAGTCATCCCTTGCCCGGATTAAGGAAAAAAATTGGAATTTAGTTGCAGTTGGAGATACGCATCATAGAGTATTACTGCTAATACAACAAAAAAAATATAACATACCATACTATTTCCTTCTTAATATTATTATTTTATGTACAGTAATAATACGTAAGGCTTTACTTTTGAAAAAGCATTTACTTTAATATTAGTGAAGGGTATATCGACACTAAATAAATGCCATATTAGTACGTATGAGCACGTTTGGTTTTTTTTATTTGTTAACTTCAAAACATTTTCTCTCCATTTGTTTGTTTGTTTTCTATGGAACTATCGTCTAAATAAAAGCTATTTATGCGTAAATACAATGACAGAGATATACGGAGACCGCAAATGTTGCTACAAAAAAATCGATGGCACATAACGATTGAACTAATTACTGACATTATAGACTTTAGTTTAATTGAGACTAAAAGACGCGTAAACACAAGCTTTTAGCGAAATGTATTCATTAGAAAAATGTGTTTCACATTACTATTTATATGCAGGTAACCAACTATTTATAAAAGTCTACGTATATATAACAGTTAATCTATTAATTATAATTCAGATGAAATTAAACTTAGAAGCTATACCGCTATTGTTTTCAATTTTGTCCATTTCTTAAAGTATTTTAAGCCTTAAAGCAGTTTTGGTTTTAAATTTTTAAAATTTTTATGCTATTGTTTTCGTATAATACCAGAGCAACTATAATTATAAATTGAAATTAATAATTAATGATTCGATTATTTATTTGCTAAGCATTAATCAAAAAATTGTTTAATAAACTTTTCATTTCACCAAACGAATCATTTCGGAATAATTAAAGAATTTATAAAATTTCGGAATAAATTATGAAATAAAAGCAGGTAAAAAAACTTTTATTAAATATAATAAAAGTTTCAAAATTCAAAATTCGCTTACGAGTCCAAATGAATTTGCAGTATTTGAATGAAATGAATTACCAACTGTGATATATTGAAGTTTAAATTCATTTCATTATATTAAAAAACGTTTCAAATCCAGAGTTATTCAAAGAAACATAAGAATATTTTTTTTGAAAAGGTTCTTTTTGTTTCCATTTATTACTTAAGTTTGTTAGTTTCTTATGGCAGTCTACCGTAACAGTACTTAAAGTTAATCCTCTCATAGTTTTTTAAAAAAAAATTTTTAATAGCATATATTAAGTAAAGAAATATTTCGTACGGATAATACAAGTGAACTGAAAATGATTTAACTTATGCACTGATAAATGCAAAAAAATCTGCTTTAACCAATTTCTTTCATTTTCCGAGTGAATAAAATTTTTGTTGTATGTGTGTGCCTGTGCACTCTCTCTCTCCCTTCTCTCTCCCTCCCTCTCATCTTAAAATCGTATTTTTGAATGCACAGTAGCATTACTAGCATTGAAATAAATAAATGTAAGGCCTTGTTATAAAAAGTTACATATATACATACATAGCGAATGTTTGAAAAATGTCTTTTAAATTTTTCTTTTTCAATTCTTAAATTTTCTCTATCCTTTTTTGTTGGTTCATTTTTGAAAAAAGTATATGAAAAAAGTATTATTATATAAAAGAATTTGCATGTGATGTGTGCCTCGAGTAATGAGCCATCAGAATGGAAGTCTTAGGCATAGCTTTATGCTTATCTTAATACGAAAGAGTGAGAGCTTAGTAAAGCGGCTTTTTTACTAATGCAATGCAAGACGTAAATACTTTCACTATAAACTTAAGTTGTACAGTATATGCAAAAGAGGCTAAAAGCCGGCAAATTTAATGCACACAAAGCTGGTTCTCTCGTCCTGATTCTTTTTTTCTATGTTTCTTATTCTTTTCTTATATCAAAGTTAATACCCTATTTTATTGGGACTCAAACGCAATATTCCAGTATTACTCAATATATAGTTGATTTTACAAACTAACAAAAACTAAGTTGTAAAAAGTTTTATCAGACGTTATTTTAAATGTGCTGATACTGTCACCGATTTTGTTTAATAAACGATTCTTACTTACTTGACAATAATTAGATGACAATGTTTTATATAATCGCAATGTTTCAGACAATAGTTTCGTTTGACTTACTGCCAAACATTATTCATGTCTCAATGTGTATGAAACATTCAGATTATATAAAGAATTTTTTATTTAAAAAACTAGTTTAGAAAAATGTTTGATGAATAATATTTCCCAACAAAATAATAATAATGATCATAATAAACATACTGTAATATGTATTTTTAAGTGGAGAATAACGTACATATAATTCTAAGTTCGAAACTTGTCAAATACTAATGGCAAACATTTCAATTTTTGTTTTTATTAAAGGTGTGATCCAAATTAAAAATTGGAAGCCATTAACTTTCGAACAAATCACGGAAAATGTTGAGGCAACAGTTGGCGATATTCTGGGCGATATGGCGTCCGTATCCACTCTTAAAATTCGTCTTTACAGGTACCAAACTAATAGCTAATCAATATTTTAAATCGTTTAAAACATTGTCGTTCATAGTTATTTTACTGATTTATTAACTTTAAAAGTTTATTGAATGCATTTTGAAACAATTTGTAAATACATTTTTGAGGCATAATATAAGCTATCTATGAATTGAGAGTAAATTGTATTTACATTCATAATCGCCTTGTTATGAGAGCAAAGGGTTTTGCTTTGATATTATTATTATTAATATTATTATTATTATTACTTTGTCGAGTTTTATATATTTGTGAATAATAGAGACATGAAAAATAAAAATGATTATTAATATTAATCACTGTATTGGGTTTGTACAGTTGCCATGTATTTACAGTTTGTTATAAAAGCAGTTCACAGTTGATTGTATGGTTAAATAGTGTTCACTCCTAACAGGCCACGTTTGAACGCGGCTCACGAATTAAAGGACAAACTGTTACAAGTTTTATTGGCGCACTCTTATAGCCTTCTCGTTAACTCCGACTGTCCCATTGATCAGGTTTGTCACTAACACTTTATTTTTCTTTGTTTGTTTAAAAATAATTGTTTACTGTGTATAAACAGATTATCGTTTTTTTTGTCTAAACTTAATTTCAAATGCAATTACGAAAAATGCGGAATTTTTATTAGAATATTTGCATAATATTGTGTGTATTTGCGTGCAATAAATAATTGGAATTAACTTCCAATACTAACTTTGAAATCTATTTATTTTTATTTGATTAGTTAGAATTAATACGGAATTATGCTGTACATCGCAATAATACTGTATATACGGTGGAAAAGTTTTTGCTGCGCAACTAGTTATGCAATAATACCTTTTTTATTTTTTATTATGCTTATACTAATAATTTCGTGAATGCAAATCTTAAACGCTACCGATTTTACTGTATATTTTGAAGATGTTTACTTAGAAAAACACTAATAATTAAAGTTTGTAATACACATATCTCGGTTCTCTAGAAATGGAAAGATTATAATATGGTTGTATGGATTCATACGCACACATACACTTTATAATATGGTTGTATGCATTCACACGCACATACACTTACAGTATAGACAGAAACTATTGCATAAATAAAACTTGCATTAATTTGCATTTTGCGCACAAAACTTTTTGAAATTCCCAAATGTAAATATATTCGTACTGGTGTTGTGTATGAATACTATTCTTAATATCATTACTTAGTCTCAGGCTTAGTGGAAGAGATGATACCTAATTTGATTCCCCACAAACATACAGACAAAACTTAATCTTCATTACGAGGGATTAAAGTCTTGCAGGAATTAAAGATTCTCTCTTTTAGTTTTTAGTGCGCTTTTGTCGGAACTTTTGATGTATTTCACATTAATGAGCTTTCAAAAATGTGAATTCACGATGCATTGCTTCGCTCTATTCAATGATTAAAATTTTTCATTCTATGCCGAGTCGAGTCATTGATACCTTTTTAGCGCAAACAACTCAACTAAAAAAAAGCATTAATCCCTTAAATTTAAACCTATTTTATTATTAATGTTATTATTTAATTTTATCAGCTAATCTTTTACGCAATAATACTAAAACTTAAGCTCATGACTGCTATTTTATTATTTATTCGCAGCAAATTTTAACTGGTCTTTGCCGCGGAAGAGTGGAACAAGAGATACCCGATGACACTCGCAGGCGCTTTGATCAGTGGTATTTGCAGCAAGTTTTTAATCATTACAGGCAAATAGCGATCGCTACGCAACAGCAGCAGCAACAACAGCAACACCAGTCAACCTCCCGGCGAACTCCCACTCATCCACTTTTAGTAGACTTAAATCCATCGACTGGCGATCATATACACGCGAATACCGGTAATAATGGTACACATTCGCCAGAGAAACATCCCGCGCTATTGACAATCTCTTCGCCGCAAAATAATCAACATCAACACATTACGAGCGTACGAACACGAATACGAACTTCTTTCGATCCCGAATTAGAATTACCAAAGTTGCATCGATGGTTCTCCGAGAATCGCCATCCATCTAGAGCTCAAGTACAAGAGTATGTGAAGGAATTGAATTCGCTTGAATCGCGAAAAGGAAGAAAGCCGTTAGATATCAATAATGTTGTCTATTGGTTTAAAAATGCGCGCGCGGCTCATAAACGCGCCGAATTGAAGTTTGTTGGCGATTCGAACCTAACCACTAATGATATGATTAATGGTAGTCATAGTCCTTCGAAAACTGGATCTGATACCAGTGGTAAATGTAACGAAGAGTCCACGCGAAACGGATCTGCGATCGATGATTATTATAGTCTCGATGACGGAGATTCTGGCGAGTCTTCGCACGAAGCCACACAAACGCTAGACTTATCGATGAGAGCCGCAAAGAAATCGAGATCTGAGAGTCCAGTGAGCAATGATTTTAGCATCAATTTTATTAAGCAAGAAGAAGAGGCTCAAAGTGATAGCAATGCGAACAATATTGGCAACATTAAGAACGAACCATTAGATAGAAATGATGGCAGCAGTGATTATAACTCTGTGGATGATAGTGATGAAGATAAAGAATATTATGACAATATTAACACATTCCCTCAGATTAGCGTTAATTCAAATAATAATTCATCACAGCCTGAATCACCAGACGGTCGACGCATTAGACGAAGCCGTACTTTCATTGACCCAATGTCTGAGGTAATCGTCATTCAACTAAATCTACGGATATTTATTCAATTAATAACTGTTGTGATCTCTAATGAATAGGTTCCACGATTAGAGCATTGGTTTTCTATGAACACACATCCGGCTCACAGTCAAATAGTTCGTTATACCGAAGAATTAAATAGTTTACCATATCGTCAAAAATTTCCAAAGCTGGAGCCAAAAAATATACAATTTTGGTTTAAAAATCGAAGAGCGAAGTTTAAGCGAAATCTAACAGTGCCGTCATCTCAAATACATTGTCAGCCTTCATCATCGCTTAATATTGAGCGACTCATTGCCCATTGAAATACAGATTTTAGTTTTTTATAAGTTATATAATATAAAATATAATGATAAAAAGAAAAGAGCCTCTCCTAGTCTTACGTTTTATTAGTAAATATGTTAAGGAAATTGTTTGATCAATTTTAATAATCAATTTTGTACATATATATATATATACGCTTAATATATATTTTATTGGGTTCGGCAATATTTAGTAGTTATGGGCATAATTAAGAGAACACTAATAATTTCAGAGATTCCGAGATAATCATCAAATTGTAAACACAAGAGAAACCGTTTTTTCTTTTTTGTTTTTTATTTGCATTCCATTTTTATCTCATATGTTAATTTATACTTTTGGACGACTAGTCTTTCTTAGCGACTTATTATTTTTATTTTTTTATTAACTATTGTTCGCAAATATTTTTTCAGTACACGGATCATAACTTTTTTAAAAAAAACATTATATTAATTAATGAACAAATTTTAATATTATTAATTTGAAAAAACTTATTTGCTTTCAATAGTTTTTAAGAGTAGCATTAAAAATGATTTCCCAAACAGATATTTATTATACAGAAGAAATTGTGATTTAATTTTATTGTAATTTTATTTTATTATTAATAATTATTAGTTTTGAATAATTAAAAATATTGTTATAAAATTATTATCATTTTTATTAACTAATTATAATATAACTTTTATTAATCCTATTTTTTAAATCTGATTTGGAAATTCATTGAATATGCAAAATAATGAACAAATAATGATTAGTGCACACACACACCACTATTTTATATCCTAAATTTATGAAATTTACTAGTAATGAAAGTGATTAACATTCCTAAAAATAAAAACAATGAAAAAAGTGAACTCTTTGCTCTCAAAAACAAATGATTTTAAAGTGTACAGTTAAAGGCTGATTTTGGAAGTGTTAACGCAAATTTCTGTGATTATCAGTTGAATTGATACGTACACGTACAGTATAGCGCGTTGTGGACGTCACTGATTTGTTTTCTTAAATACCATTTTAATTTAAGTTTTAATGGTGAATTAAGGTGTATGGTATCAAAGTTCAGAAATCAAAACAGTATTTGAGTGCAATTGTTTAAAACTCTTAATCATATTTTCTAAAACAACATTATCGCAGTAATTTGTTGACTTTTAAAAATAATTCTCCCATATTTAATAGTTAAATCCCACTCAAGTTATTACCTTACTTTTAATTCAATGGTAATTCATTAGTGATTAATTAAATATTTAGTGCAATACACGAACAAATATTTAAATTAATTCAAACCGTAAGCTTTATAAGTAAGTTATATTAATTTAGCAGTTTATGATCGAGATTTGAAACAATTATACAAATTTCAATTGGTCTGACACTGAATATAAAATATTTTCGACAATAAGAATAATTGAGTGTTAGTGAAGCCTAATTCTAACTCATAGCTTGCAGTAACATTACAATAACTGTATATTATATTTTGTAATTTTGTAAATTAAAGTTAAAACTGTGTTTAATTAACAATAAGCTTATAAATAGTATTAAACCGTTACAGTAGTTTCGCGTATTTTTAGTTTTATAAAATTTTAGACGAAATAATGTTTCTGGTGTGTGTATAAATTTAATGCCAATTTATTATGCAATAACACGAGATTTAATGTAATGCTGACCATTAGAATAAATTACCTAAATTATCAATCAACAGCGTTCATCAGCGTTTATTTTATAACTATCAATGTTATCGAAACCAATCTTATATGGACTTTTAAATGAATTAACGTAAATTTTTCTTTAATTTTATAAGCTATAATGGAATAACCGAATGGACGCACTATACGGTACGAGAAGCGGTGCTCGAGTTATTGAGAGAGATATCGCAAAGTAAACTTTCAAAGTTGTGTCATATATCACAGGTAACTTCCATTGACTGATCGTACGATTTTACAAATATGATTGATTGATTGATAGCCGCTTTTATCGAGTATCGTGAATAATAAACATGACGGAAAAATAGGCAAAAGAAAGTGCGAAGAATTTGGTAAATGGTATTGCGATTATCGAAGGGATAATCCTGTAAAAAGTAAGTTTAAACTCGATTATTATTTAATTAAACTATTATCTATTTATATATGCAGTGAACGTTAGCAGTTGTGAGCAAAATGCGACGTCAGTATTGCAATTTGATAACAATTTAGAGGATGAAAGTTGCGCTCAAAAAACAAGTGATATGAGTGTAGTGTGGAGTGAAACTGGAGAAATGAGATTAACATTTCATGCAACTATAGAAGTGCCACAACTCAGACACTGGTATCGCGTTAATCCAAAACCGTCCGATCGTATGCTAATTAAATATTCTGAAATTTTAAATCAGAGCTCATTAAGACAAGAAAGGTTAGCTACAATTTTAAATTTTATTTATAAGCGTTTCAGTGTGTCCTGAAGTCATTAGTCTTCACTTTTACTTTTATCTCAGAAATCGAGTCACACTTAAATCGCTTAAAAATTGGTGGAAAAACGAGAGACAAAGAGAACGAAAACAGTTAAAAACGCGAATACGTGCAAAATCATCAAAATGTGATGATAGCATAAGTGATAATAGAAATATATTGGAAGGAATTGCGGAAGTGCTCACTCAAAACACGCAAAGTAGCGACGATGAACCAACACTTACTATGGCTTTCACTAACAATGATAACGATGAAGACATGATCTAATTTTACTAAAATGCAAATTGTATATTCAATTATTATAAATAATCACATTTACAGATAACAACATTTTATGTAAATATTGTAATTATAAATAAACCTCTAATAAAATGAATTAAAGGAGATCATAGAAATAATCTAATCCCTGACCAATTTCCCATATAGCGATACCTGTACCAAGTTCTTGCGCCAATTGAATCCTTTTTTGTATTGAATACAATGTTGGATAGAATACGCGATTTCTTCCAACACCAGATCTATTCATGCGAATAGAATTATATACTTATTCGATGTTAAACATAATAATTTATTCTTCGGAATTATAGTAATATGACAGACTTACTTGTACTCGAAATAATGTTCACCGGAAATTTCGTCCCAAATTAATTTTGGTCTGTATTTGTCTAGTATTTCAATATATCTATGCGTAAAAAATTATTTTAACTAAAAAATTGTATTGAATGATAAAATATCAAAAATATAAGCTTATGTACTGAGAACCGACGATTGGTCCACCACCTGTAGTCGTATAATCATTACCGTAGAAATTAAAACCTAGAAGTAATTTACGTCTGATTGGACTGTTTTCTTTTGGGGTTAAAATTTTCACGCAGTCTCGAACCCATTTGAACGGACTGTTAGGACCAGGTCTGTAAAGTTACGCGCGATTATTATTTAATGTTTTATTAACTGGCGTAACGAGTTTTAAATCTTCATTTATCGCAATAATTATTGAAATACCTTTGAGGGTTCGAATAATCATATGTCATAACACTGAACGCGCGAACATAAGGCGCTAATCTTTCTGCGTCTTCTTTTAGAAACGTTCCTTTACGACCACTAGATTATAATTAATATAATTAAATCAAGCCGCGACCAAAAACAATATTTAATATTTACCCGTAATATACAGGCGGCGGAACTGCGATAATGAGATCTAATTTGTTCTTTTTAAAGTGAGCGCTTATTTTAGGAAATATAGCACCTAAATCACTGGTAAACAATATGTTTAGATTAAAATCAAACAAATCAAAAATAAACTTTTAATACAAAAATGATTACAGTCTATGTTGAGCGGCGTAAGCGTGCCATAACTCTATAACAAAACCATCAAATTCCCATTTCTATATGTAATAAATAGTAAAAAATCATAAATTAAAATTTACAAAAAAAAAACAATAAAATAAAACTTTAATAATAAAACAACAGAAACTTTTGCAAATTCGCAAAGTTGTCTTCCTATAGCGGGAGCCAAATTGCCGTGAGTTGATATGTATAAGTATTCTGCATGTGTCCATCCTTCGAAAATAATGCGTGGAACTAAAAAGATAATTCAATTTTATTGCCATTTTCTTATTGCCCTGAATTAATAATTAATTAAGGAACACATGGAATGAAATTTTACTGTACTTTTCTTATACAATAAAGATATATTTCAAACAATTACTTCATAGCTTAGAAATAACTAGAACTATTAAATACAATAGCCTTAAAATAACGATTATTAAAAGTTAAATGTTTATAATAAAATGAGTCCAGTAAAGTCTTAAATCCCTAGATTGTGATAACGCTCATAATACTATTAACGAATAAAACTAATTTTCTAAAAATGATAAAAAGAAATTCAACTATTTTTTATTTTAAAATAAGAGATGTTTTTTAAACTCATTGGAATAAAGTCTTTATGGTTTTATTTATTTCATTTAAATTTCAATATTAGAAACAATAGATAGAATATATACTATTTTCTTTTGAAGTTTAATTAGAATTTCGATTAAAATTAGTTGACATACTGTATATACGTTTTGTTACAGTTACTCACCAATTTTTATGTTCGGATTTTCAGTGCGTAATGCTTGCATCCATTTGAAATCAATATCATGTGTGCCTTCTATTATAATACTTTCCTCGTCTTCTCCTAATTTTGCCTGAAGCCAGACCGGAGAGATGTGTGTAAACTTATGGGCAAATAATTTTGCCACATCATAACCACGCGAATTCCACTATTCAATTATTAATTTATTATTATTATTAACTAATGTAATAATTGAAATAAATCACGTTAAAAAGTTTTTTTGTGTAAAAACGATCCAACGATTTCTATGATTTAAATGATCTAAAACTACGCTAATATGGTGCTATAGTTTATCTTATAAATGCGCTGATAACGCATATCCTCAATGGTGTTCATAATTCTTCGAGGCTTAAACATTTATAAGCTACAAATAACAAATCGCTAATGTCTTGATTTAGTATAAGATTTTAGAATAGTTCTTAGAAAAGAGTGCTGAGACGTGCAGTTTTAATAGTTAAAATTTACAGCTATGTTATCTAAGATTTTAAGGAATGGTTACGCGTATTCGGTATGTTAAGCAAAATCATATGCTAAAAACATATGAGTGCAAACATTCTTTACGAATCAAAAATCATGTGTTTTTCACTCTGATCTAAAAAATGATAAAATAATTTTGATTAACAAATCTGTTTATCCGAAAACGAGTTAACTATCAGAAAGTTTATCTGCAGTGTTGCAATTTTCGTCGAACTTTAAATATATATTACATACAAGTATATATAAAGTAAAGTATGTACGTAAGTAAAATGAATCAAATTGCCATAAATTTTGCACAAAATTAACTTTAAAAATATAATCATAAAATAGGTATTTAATCAAATGAATAGCTTACAGGTGTTACGTATGCCAATACAGTGCCATTAAAATTACGAAGTTTTGTTGCGTTTAAACTGTAAGCGTTGTGTTCACGAATCACTTCTTTTGATTTTGGATTTGTCACAACTAATTTTCGCTCGTATACTGATTCAAATACTGGTTCGCTTATTTCAATCTATAAGTTTTTAACCATAATTTTAGGAATATATATGAATTAATATAATAGAAATAATTTTTACCCTCGTTTTAGTTGATCGACTACTTTGAGACAAAGTGGCAAAACTATGATTACTGATTACGAGTAAAATCAGCGAAATTATTATTAAAAGGCACTTCAATATCATAATCAGTTGATCGCGAAAAATCTTTCGAAAAAAAATAAATATCAGTTTACCACAAATTGAAGTAAATTTTGTTAAAAATCTATATTTTAATAAAAATGATAATATTTCAACAGTAATATTTTGTAGCGTAATATTGATTAATATTATTAGTAAAAAACATTAAAATTTCGTGTACTTCTCGACAATAATATACAAATGTAGAGCACTGTTATGGGAACAAGTAGTTTATAAAACACTATGTGTATTACTTAATATCGATTGTTAACGTTTTTCTTACATAATCATAAAGATATTATTATTAACGAAATGCTAATTAATTTTGGTGATCAATATTTTATAATATAAAATTATAAAAAACAAAAATTAATTTCCGAATTGTTTCCTTTAAACTAAATTTTATTTTAACTGTTTATGAACGAGTCAGTGATAAAGATATTAATATAAAAATAGTTCAGATTTAATTTTGTAAGACTTTAAGATTTAGTACGTATTAAGTATTTATAAGTCAGTCTTATTTTAGTCGTAAACTTTAACGTAAATTCATTTTATTAGACGTATACCATCTAGACATTACAAGATTTACATCTATTTTTGGTTAAACAATTTTAAATAATGGATAATTTTTATTATATTATAAAAATTTAATGGTTTTAGGAGTAAAACAGTGTGATTTATAACAAAAAACTAAAAATGGTCAGTTATCCCGATGCGTTTCTTAATTGATCGTTTCGGTTTGCAAAAACTGTGTAAATTTATAATTTTAGCATGATTAACAGTCAATCAGATATTAAAATAGAAATCTGTTACTAATAATAATAGGCAAACACCCAAAATAAATAGAAATCCCTCACAGAAATATTTAATTACTTCAGGCTATCATTATTTTGAACCGCTGGTAAGCTTATAAGCCATACGTGTGTGTTATTGATTCTCTGAAATTTTTTCAATTTGGACATCAATTAAGTTTTTATAATTTTAATTAGTTTAGACTTAAATTTTTGAAAAATTAACAATATTATTTAAGCGGAGAGTAATTGTTATCAATAATTTATGTTTAAAAATTTTCAAAAATAAATTGGTTTTTTAAATTATCGATAAACTTTGTGTTAACTTATGCTGGAAACTTTAATGCAATTTTTCTTGAATATTGTATGAAATAGAAGAAGATAGTCATTTTGATGCGCATCTTACCGAACAGACGAAACGCTCTTAAGCTACAGATGCAAAATACGTAAATAAATAAATAACTGATACTAAATCTTGCTGTGTAAATGTATTTTCACCGAAAAAGTTATTACACGAATACTCATCGTATGTTTAGTATTTTATAAAATATAATGAGGACACAATTGAAGAGGGAATTAGTCTATGTTCAAATAACAGACATAATCGATATATTTTTATAGCCATATGGGTTTGACATCGGAGATCCAGAAAAACAACCCCATAATTGATATTTGCGATTGAAAATACAAGATAAAAAGTATATAATTTTTCTTGTCGTACAACTCTTAATTTACCAATTTGTTCTGTACATCAGATATAGGAAATTGTATGATATAAGTTACGTGAACTATTGTAATTGATTTTAAACGAAACAAAAAATTCGTAAAATTATAGCGTTCTAGCTTTATATGGTTTAAATAAGTCATTTTAGTTTATTCTATAAAAATGTAGTAAAATAGTACACATGTGACATAAAATAACCCAAATAACAATGATTTAAAATTTTTAAAACTATAATCTTAAAACAATTGACAACACGCACCAAAGCTTTTTAAAGTGAAATGTGGAAAATTATAACTTTAATTTTGTGAATTTTAGAGATTTTCTCGACATAAAAATAAAATGTTACTGTATAAGTAATATAAATAAAGAATAAACTAAGAAAAATAGTGAACTCTCAAAAATTAATGTCACCCCATTTTTGGATTGTCAAATCTTAATCAAAAGTGAGAGGAAAGGAAAAATTCTTGCATGATATAGTAAACAATGATATGTACAATCACCGAACGTATACTACATTTTAAAGAATCCCGTATTCACCTGAATCGTATAACAACATTTAGGAGCTCACTATGTATGATAATACCTGGTACATGGCTTAATCATATCAGTCTATGCCAGTACCATATATGGCATTAATATTCTAGATTACGCCAAAAACAATGTATAGCCGAGAAAATTGTAACATCAAGTAAAAAATTCATATATACTGTAGTAAACTCATTTTCAAGCCTGACATAGATTGGAAAAGAAATGCGATGTAACTGGCATAGACTGGAACGTTAATACTAACGTAAGCTCTCCTCTCCTCTCTTTCTCCCATCTTAAAAATAGAGCATACTGTAACAGTTAAATTTGCACCCTTTTATTGGACTTATAAGTTGTGCGTACGTTCACTTTCATATGTTCAGTTTTGTGAATCGCATGCACGCTCTACTGTAACAGTACTGTACATATAATATGAGAGTTAAATATTTATTTGATGATTCTAACTAAACGAAACAACTTTCAAAACGTTTGTAAATATTGGCGCATTTATTTTATAAAAACAATTTTGCATTAATTAATAAACAGCTGTACGCAGTTGTCAAAAGTGTTTTGAAAATAAAAATGTCAGAAACGGAAGACACAATTTTATTCTTCGAATAACAAAACTATAATAGAATTATGTCAATAATATCGCCCAAAAATTTTTTCGTTCAGTAAACAAATTAAAAGGTTTCGCAAAAATTATGTAAATATTTAGATAATTATGCGTGCATTAATATAAATTATTGGGAGGAAAGCATCAAAAATAATTAAATACTAAAAATTAATTAGTAATATATAATTAGTTTCCAACAACAAAAAAAAGTAACGCACACGTAATTATTTTGAAGTTATTTATCCAGACTTTTTATTTTTGTTTTTAGTTTTGTCATTTTTAAGTTTTAAGTTAATGTACTATTATGACAACTTAAATGAAAAAATTTACGAAATGATCAGACTTTCTCTACTGTTTCTGCAATTCGCTTACATTTCCTTTTAGGCATAGATATAATAAGGGTAGTTATGTCACCATTTCGTTATTTTCGAGTAAAAAATTTGCCTCAACTGTTACGCAATTTATTTGTCACATATCCGGTTATTGTTTATCAAAAAAATGATTGTAAGATTTTTGGGTTTGGGAGCCAAATATACAAAAATGTTGCTCTGCCAACATTGGAGCGAGTATTAACGCTGGCAGTTCGTGTCGGGACAGTGAGTCTCGTTTCATTCATTCTTTATTCGCTGCCCTTTTTGAATGTTCAATGCGAAGACTTCTGTGCTGACAGGTACAGAACCTCTCAATGAATTATAACCCTAACAAACATAGTTTTTCACGACTCACTGTTTCTTATTTTGTAAACCGTCCAAAAAACTGAAAAAATGTTTCCACTCCGAGACTCGCATTAACTTAGAATTTAATGCATTGCTTTAAATGAGATTTAAACTTCTAATGCCTTCAACGTTATCATTAAGAAAAAGAGAGAAAGAGATTGTTAATTATATTTATACAGCGCTTAATGAATGGCAACCAACAATCACAAAGAGACGCGCTTTTTGGCGAATTTTATTATTTTTGAAACTTTTATTTTTGCGTTTTCGCTATTAATCAAACTTTAAAAATTTTATTTTTATTATGATTCTGTTTGTAAACGGAAGCCCAATTTAATTATTACGCGAAAAGTTGTCAACATAATTATATTATTGATAAATGAATTAAAATTACTTATTTAACGACAAAATCGAGTTTACTTAAAAAAACAAAATTTTTGTCGCATAAATCGCACAATAGTTAAAAAATAATGCACACTATTTGCTGATTCGATCCACAATTATGTATAATCTATGTAAGATAGGCTTAATTTCTTTGATATTTTATAATTAAAAATTATTTGACTTTCGGTAATTTATTTCATTTCGCTGCATATAAATGCGTTTAAATTATAATTTACTGATTCGATAAATAAATATTGTAATTGCGAACGAAACGAAATAAGAAAAATAATTTTTAACACTAATTATATTTGTATTTCATTTTTGTTTTTCCGAAGTTAACGCTTTAAAATTGATGCTCAAATATAAATTGGGTTTCAAAATTGTTATTCATTCAAATTTTCACACTAAAAAATGGGAAATTTTTTATTTTACTATAAGTATAGTCTAGATGTGGTTTGAGAGACTTATCATTGACAATATCCTACACACTATCAATAATTCCAATAAACGCAGCTTAAAGTATTTAAAAGACGTTTAAAAAATTAATTATAACATACTGTACAGTACATTAAGCTTTTATCTTAAATACTAATACATTGTTATTTATTTGCTATTTGTTGTGTCGAATACTAAAGATAATGTTTAAATCAGAAGCTAATGCTAATAAACGCGTTTAGCGCCGGTAAACATCTTTACAATAATAGAATAAGGAAGAAAAACAGAGAGAAAATAAATGACAAGGAAGCGTACGATAAGAAGAAAATCTTTAGAATCGAGGAAACGTGGATTCAGCTATTGTTAAAGAAAAACAACAGTTTATGGCGCACAATGTCCGCAAAGTTCGTTATAAAGTGATCGAAGCGAAAGGAAATGCTATTTAAAAAATTTTTATCGACTAAATGTTTAAACATTCAGTTAGGCTTCCGTTAAAATTACCGCTTACTGTAAACTTCCTTAAAATTGATTTTTCCCACTAAATTATTAATTTTTCGCAATAATGTTTCGTATCTTTTATGGATCTCTGTTTTCCTCAATTTGAATCGCAAAACGTTTTTTACATTATTTTTTTTTCGTTGTGCCAGAAAATTCGTGCGAAAAATGCAAAATTAAAAAACAAAAGGATGTGACGGAACAATAAATATCAATTTTAATTAAACCCTAACAAATCGCGCAGTTATTCGAGGAAAACAGTTTTTGCAAATGCTCTACATTTTTGGTTATTGAAAATCAACAAAAAATTTAAGCGAAAAAAATGGTCGAAAAGAGCAATACTTATTCGGATATTTGGCAATCGATGTTATTGTGCGGCGTTTGCGGCAAAACAGTCACTCAAACCGATTGTCCACTACTTCTTCAATGTTGTCATTCGGCGTGTAAACACTGCATTCACCAACTCATCCAAAACAGTTCCAATAATGGTATGGTTTATTATTATAACAGTAAACGAATAGTAATATCTATTTTCCGATAACACTTATCGTTATTTTTATTACTTTATTATTATTTCGTTTTTTTATGACGTAATATAACGCATGTTTAAATTATTAATTTCACATTGTTTTCGATACTTGAGCGCACATTTTAAAACCTCAATTAACGATTGGGCCCATAAATGGTTTAAATAAATTAATAATAATCTAAAATGATTTGATTAAATAATGTGTTAACAGCTGATAAACTAAAATAGTTGGTTACCATTGGCAACCGCTGCTAATATTTTTGGCGTACAGTTTGCATGGTTTCAACAAAATAGACGTTTCATGCATACCATTACCACTATAGATCCCTAATCTTATAAAATTATAATGAATTGAAATAAACATCGATATGATTAAACAGTTTTATGTTGTTTAATAAATTAACATTAGTTCAAAATTGAAAATTTTATTATAGCGCAGATAGAAATTTTAAACGATATATGTATTAATGATGAATTAAAAAATTTAGTACAACTCTAATCACGATCGTCAGTATAATGTGATGAATAGGAAATTTTCCTTTACAGATTAAAATATAGGGTTAATGTGGAATAAAAACAAAATAAACTTATTTAGCTTCAATTTTTAATTTCTTTTTTCCAAGAAAAAAATTACAGTAAAAAAATGCTTAAAATCAATGTAAATTTGTAGGCAAAACAAAACACTCGTCAGTGCAATACTATAATATATTTAATAACAAATTGTTTGACAATCAGTCAAATATGCGGCCAATTTAGCGCAGTGTGAATGTCAAGCTGCCATCACTTGATACCAGTATTGGCAATCATTTGTTTTAAACGGCTGGTTCGTTGTCACACCAATTTGAAATCGCATAAAAAACTTTAGGCCCACTGATATTATTAGACTGAACTATCGGTAAACAACATTAATAATTGATTATAAATACTCGGTAGTAGTAGTAGTATACTATGTAGTTGTTTCTGTCCATCCGCTAATTTCCAAATCATACATCAATAATCGCTAACTTGAGTGACATTAGTGTCAAATTTAAGACTTTTGGTGTCATTCGGAATGTTTAAAAATATAACATATATTTGTCATTGTCAAGAGTTACTCCGAACTAACGCTTAAATACTTATCTGTATTTATAAATTACAATGCAGTGTAACAGTTAAGGCAATTTCGCGTCAAATCATATTTTTTCGTGAAATTTAACAATAAATTTTTGTTCAACATTTATTAATCTAATTTCTTTTTTAATTGTAGCTTTTAAACTTAAGTGTTAATAAAGAATTATAATGTGACAGATTCTATCTCAGAAAACGGAGATTTTTTCTTTAATCTTTAATAACAGATAGTTATCCGATAAAAAAAAGTATAATCAATTCTAAATTAAGTCATAATAATAATGATTCAAAATTATAATTTTATTTTTATAATTAATTAAATTTTTAAATGATTGATTACGTATTATGCTATTTAATATATATATATATTTACTATTTTAATTAAAAATATATTTTTTCTTCGACACTATTTCTAGAACTTCCCAAAACCTAAAAAAAGTTATATTTTATTTTTGATCGTTTTGATGATTAGATTTTTTATTTGGCTTTTCTTTGCACAGAGGTATCGCATTTCTGTAAAATATGCTTTCAAGAGTTCTCCCCATCAGATTGTGTTGAAAATTTATTTCTTATGTATTATATGCTAAATGAATCAAAAAAGTCAATGCATTCGAATGAAAGAATATGTCTATCCTGCGTTGGAGAGAATAAATTAGCGCTTATCAAATGCGATACTTGTGACTGGATTTGCAAGCAATGCTTTGATGCGCATAAGAAGCTTAAAGTTTTCAAAGACCATAACATCGAGGAGAGCGAGAAATGCGAACGATCTTTAGAAGAGTACGAGTGCCATAACTCCATATGTCTCACGCATAATGTAAGTTTGCATTTTGTCGCACACACACACAAATTGTACGAAAAACCTAAAATAAAAACTTTTATTATTATCGTAAAAACAAACTTTTTCGCATTTTTTTCTAAAAAGAAACCTAAGAAAATGTATTGCGAAACGTGTTCCGCTGTTTATTGTTCGCGATGTATACTTAAAGATCACAATTTTCATAAATATGAGGACAGTTTAGAATCGGCGAAACAGTTTTCTTTTTATATGTCGGCATTATTGCCGCAAATCAACGAAAAGCGATCGTCGATCGAAACTACTTTAAAGATATGGGAAACTATCGAAACGGATATCAGTGACCAGAGAAACGCTTCGGTCGAAAACATTAAATCCGTTATTAAAAAATTAAAAGAAAAATTAGAGGATTTAGGAAATTCGTTTGTTGGCGATTTTAATAGTGCGTGTCAGCGGAAAATAGATGAACTAAATTCGAAAAAGACTCAGTTAGTAGCGCTCAATGACTCATTATCTCATATCCAACACTTCATTCAATTCATTTTACGCCAAAATATTCCGATAGCTATTATCATTGCCAAGCAATTATTGAAAGATCAAGTGAGTTAAAACTCAAAAAATTTAATAGCATTCTATACAAAAAAAACAATACGATTGCTTTACTTAGTCTAAACAACAATACAGTAATATCCATTCAACGTTTTAGATCTTAAAAATTTATTTTCAAATAAAAAAGTATTAGAATGCATTACAAAAAAAATGATTGAATTTCTCAAAACTTGTTAAATCGCATTTAAAAAAATTCCGAATAAAAATAGCACACGTAACAGAATATGGGTATATAAGGTTAGCATTCGCTTGGGTTTATTATTTTCCTAACCTCAATTAATCTATCATTTTCTACTCTTCCGAAAAGATAAAAAGTTTTTGAAGATGAGTTAAAGTTTTAACACATGCATACAATCACAACCCACACTTTTCAAAAACTTAGCTTTTTAATCACCATTATTGCTTCATCTTCTGTCTGCTTTCTGGCTTACGAATGGGCAAACGAAATGTCAAACTATCACGTTAACTCAAAGTAAACTAACGCTAACATTTTTAAATAATCACTTATAGTTAAACTAAATTATTTAAACATTTAAATATAAAAAAACATTAGTCTCTCATTTACCATATGCTAAGCAAAGCTGTTCGTATCGGTTCCAGAGACAAATTGTCAGGAGCGGTACTCATTTTTCGTTCACTTTTCTTGTTATTTTCGAGAAATAATAATATATATATTATTTATAAGCTTATATATTGGGTTAACATGAAAGGTATCGTACCAGACAATTTGTCACTGACATGCTTAGTACATACTCGAATGCAAAATAGATACTAATTAAGTATTAAATTTAATTATTTAACGTTACTGTAGTTACAATATCTACTAAGTAAGCCTTGCACTCAATCAAACTTTGATCAACCATTTACTATCGCTGTTTTTGATCGAATTTCGGACGAATCAAATGAAATTCCTATCTATAAAATGATCGAAGAAGTGTTTAGAATCTGCTTTAAAATCAAAACGAGCGAAGATCTAATGGGCAATAAATTAAAATCTTCTGGCAATAGTCCAGTGTTAGTTAACAGTAATGACGAAGACATAGAAATGATAATACCGGAGAAAACAATGCCTTCATTGTCAACGATTAAGCACAATATTAGAGGTTAAACAAAAATAAAATTATAAAAGCCCTGATAAAAGCAGCAAATTTAATATCATTACATTAATTTAGATGCGACACACTTAAAGACAATTAGTCGCTTTCATCCGCTATACAACCAAACCGGTTGTGGCTCTGGCTCTGTGTCTATGTATCACACAGACATTACTCAACGCAAGTATACCTCTTCACCCAATTCCCAAGTTTATCATCGAAAGTATTTCAATAAAATGTTTGAGCATATAATTACTGACCCGCAAGTTGTTGGCCATAAGATTTATAAGCCGCATGGTATTTATTTGGAACCCAACAATATTCATCATCCGAATATAGTAAATATAGTGACACAAAATAATGTATTGAATCAAACGAAAACAGCGGACCAACCCATGCAACAAACGCCGTTTATGTAAGTTTTATTAGACAATAATTGTACTTATTAGTAAAGCAAAGCTAATTATTTTATTTTTGAAGCTAAAATGGTTACTAAAAATAGTTTAAATATTTATTTATTAATTTTTATACTTTCAATCTGATCATTGAATACATCGAAAATTTTTTATATTTCTTATTTATTTGAAAATGAACATATAATTTTCTTCCTGTATCAGACTGAAAAATTAAGAGTACTAAAATCTTATTCGAATTTAATCAATAATTTTGGGGTTTTTTCAAAAAAAAAATTGGACAATTAGAAAAAATATTTTTAACTTAATTATCTTACTAATATTGAATTATAAAATTTCACTCAAGTTACTCTATACATTTATAAGATCTTATTTTAATATCCTGAAAAGTTTAAAATTATTTTGATTATTCCATGGTTTATCAGACATTCTCACTCACTGACGCACGCAACGAGCAAACGCTTCCCTTTTACTCTGAACTAATAATATACAGTAACTTTATACTGTATTAAATTACATATCGCTTTGAGAAGTTTCGCAATTTTTAGATATAGTATAAAAACGAAAGATAGCGATTGCACCCATAATAATACTTTCTTCCAATACTTTACGTAATATTAAAATACGAATAAGTTAAACTTACCTGCACATCATAAATTGTAATGGATAACTGTCACCATATACAAAACCAAACCAAACACAAGAATAATCACGAAATACATATCCAACTGTTCAGAATTCACTCTTTTTTAACGCAAGAACTTTAAATACAAACCTGATAAGAATTTTGTCTTAGAACGTTTCAAATAAAACATAAATACCCAATCCATCATTGCATCTATAATCGCACACAGATAAAGCTAAAATTATTATCGTTTCGAAAATTTTTTTAAATATATTTGTTTGTTAATCATAACTTTAGGAGAAACTTGCGAGTAATGTCTGGCGGAACTATTACTACGAATTACTAGTCGTTCAATTATACCAATTTTAACGTTAGTATTGAAAATTTAATCAAATTCTAGTGCTCTAATTAATTGATGAATGTTTCCATTAAATAGATTATTAATCAATAGACAATGTTTATTCATCGTAAAAAAATACTTTTACATAATGTACACAAATAAAGACAATATTTACTACACATTACATAAACATATCGTCATAACCAGGTGGTGGCAAATGATCCGGATCTGGGCTGTGAAGATAATGAAGATAAAACAAGTTTCAATAACAGTGAGAGAAAAAACTAGCATACCCTCCATGTCGAGGATTACGCGGATTAGTGTTAGGTCTCGGGCCCTGCTCTGGCGGACCGAATGGGTCAAAACGAGCTCCGGGCGGAACCGCTCCCGGAGGCAAAGGTCGCGGCAATCCTGCGCTCGGATTGAAGTTTGGATTTGGACGAAACGGCTGCGGAAACTGTCGCGGATCCATCAACATTCCACCTTGTCTTTGGCCCAATGGGTCCAAATCTGCGCCACCGATTGGTGGAGGAAATCGTCTTTCTTCCAAAATGCTGGGCTGATAGCTGTAAGGATTTCCTAACGGAAAGCGTTCATCAATTAATGGGTTGCGAGCGGTGTTACTGCGCTCGTCTTCCCTTTCACCGCTTCTCACTTCGGCCGTAACGCTCTCTAATTTTGAGATTATTTCTCGTTGAATGAGTTGCGAAACTGTTGTAAACGAATCGCCAATAAATGCTCTAAAAATGACAATAAAAACAAATTTTGACAATATATTATGTACGAAACATTTTTTCATTTAAATTTTTTTTTTAATAAAACATATCTTACGTATTATAATTATTGTAATTATCCGATATATAATCAGCGGCTCTTAAAGTGATTGACGCGCCGGTTGTGTTACCAGGAATGAGCTAAACAACAATTCATACAACAAAAAATTTAAATATAACTCAACCAAAATAACAAAAATATTTGCTAAACGAAAAAAAAATTATCAATCTATCGCAAGAACGAGTTAACTAAATATATTTGGAAATATGCAAAAAGTCAAGTAAAGTATCGATTAATATATTACGAGCGCTGAAATGATTAAGGCGTCGCCAACTTTAACGCATTTAAGTAATAGCTTCTTATTATTGGAAACATATCGGAGCACATAAGTGTCCGCATCGCTATTCCAATTATTCGGCAATAATTCGCTACCATTTTCGCCCGTTTCGGCAAACTATCAAATAAATCAACAAAACAATTGACAACAAAATGAAGATTTTATTATACGAGCGAAAAATAATAAAATAGTCAAACATTTTCTCCGATTCCGACGCAAACAAATTTATTGTGCACTAAATTGAAATGAATGATTGCCACCAATACATCACTCTTAGATGTGATGTCACGGTTGACGGTAGCGAACAGTGTCTCAAATCCAGTCATTATATTTAGTTTGGTTATAGTAAATTGCAATTCAAAAGTAAACACAAAAATGCGATGCAATCCATACTATAGATATGCCCAATCATTGCCTCTAAACGTATAGAGGTGTGCGTTATAAGTATGCAATCAATAATATGGAATGCAATGTGAAAACTATTCAATAGAGATCGAAATAAACATTTTTTAAAAATCAGTTCATAGTATTCGAAATGCCGTTTATATTTCGGAACAGTCAACAAAATTTTTAGAAACTTATTCAGAATGGATACCGAAAAATAAAATTAAATGTTTATTAGAAAAAATGCTATATTTTTTTCGCTACCAAATAATTTAGAAAATAAATGAACCAGTATTAGCCAGCTTACATAATTTTAGCTTGAAATTGATGATTTCGAAATAAATAAAATATTTAGAAAAAAACTTAGTAACAATGTTTATACTATTTTTTGTTTTGAAATATTTGAGATTTTAAATTTCTTTTAAAATTTATAAACAAAACTATTAAATTCAATGCGTAATAAACAAGAATGTATATATCTATTTTAACTTTTATGTTTTTGTTTATTTAGAGAAATGACATGTTACCATTTTTAAAATATTATTTTTTACTCATTTTTCCTTATAAATGAATAAAATAAATTCTAAAATTCACTAAAAAATATTTTTAAGATATATGTTCATATAAAACATATTAAAAATGTAGAATTTAACTGAAGCATACAAAACCGCCGTTTTTTAGAGTTTAGCTTCAATATTTTAAAGTTCCCACAATATATTTTAAACATTAAAGTAACTCATAGCCAGCTAGCTCTCAGGTAGTTATTAAACTCTAAAAATTTTCTACAGTTAACACTAAAACAGTTGGTCATTCAGCAAACACAAATGTCTGTAACAAAATTTAAAATCTAATCCCATAAAAATATAAGCTGTACCGCTTACGCTGTTTTGGACTGTATGCAATGAGTTTGCATGAATGACTGTGCATTTGTATTTATTTGCATTGATTTGTCAAACTCAAACCAAATATGTTTGCATGAATCAACAAAAACAAAATGCAATATGCGATACAGATTGAAAAACTCTTTATAATTTTAAAAGTAAATTGTTTTAAAATTTAAATAAAAAATAATACATTAATTGGTTCAACTGATAAACTATTTCTATTATTAGTATTTAAATTGTTTTAGTGCTGTAAGATGACCAGAGAAGCAGATATAATCATACATTTACCATCTATTCATATAGTAGTGGCTCACAAAAGTCAGAAGTTAAATAAATTTATTAACTGAAAACCTTGAATCTTAATAATTTCATAATTCTAACTTTAATCGGTCAATAATATTTTTTAAATTTAACTTTGAGCGTTTAAATAAATTTTAACTGGAGTTAACTCATTTTAAACCCGCCAACTATGAAATTCATTTAAATTTCAAATATGATTTACACTAACTATGTAAGCACTAACTATTTAAAAAATTAACATTTAAATTTATGTGATTAAAATTTACAAAATAGAAAATTTTAAGTAAAAAATACTTATATTTTAATATTTTATCAAACTTGGGAAAGAAAATTATTTTTCTAAATTACTTCATTTCTTATAAAATTCATGAGAACTCGTATAAAAAGTTAAAATGAGTGACCTGTTAAACACATTTTTATTGTTAACTTTAACCTTAACACTGTTTTATTTTCAAAACAAGATCGATACGGTCATAATATCTGACTTTGTAAAGTTCAGTTCAGTAAGCATTTGGTCGCTCGCTAACTATTTCAATATTTCGTGTTCAATAATATACCAGCTCCGTTAGCGGCAGATGCCACTTAAGTTTTGAATTAAATTTAGTCATTTTAACTTAAACTTTGACGCTTTAAACCTGTGTTTTAACCATTATGAGTCTAAAAATAATTTAAATACCACCAAAATGTGGCAGATGCCACAAAATTTTTAACTTAAGTTTTTGGCCATTTTTTTTGTTTATTTTGAGACATAAATTTCCTTTTTTTACAGCTAATAGCGGCAGATGCCACTGACATTTTGTTTCTAATTTTAGTCATTTTTTGCCTAATTTTGCCCATTTAACAGGAATATAGTCTAAATATTATAACTAATAAAATGAAACACTTATTTTTTAACCAATTATATTTTACTAGAACAACCACATCAATTATCTATAATAATCGCAATAGCATCGACTTGTAAATAAATTTACAAGTGAATAAAAGTAATTCTTTAGACATATTTAAACACTTATCGTTATTTTTAAGCCTAAAATCTAAGGTACGATTTAAAAGATACCTGATATCTTATAAATTCAATTAAAACAGTATAGTAAGAAATCAATTTTATAAGCAATATTTTTCTTGGCATTTAGTATAACATTTAGAAAAATCAAAGATTTTACTTAGCTTTTGATCGACGAAACGAGTTATTGAGAAAATTCTATCGAGATCCTAATTTTTTAGTTTTTTGTCTTGACTTTAGTTTTCATTTAAATAGGATAAAACGAGCTATTGTTAGATTAACATTATTAATTTGAATTTTTTAGCTCATTTTCTTGAAAAGAGAGCTTATTGATTTGACCATGTCTGTCCGTCTGTCGGACTCGGTGTACGCACTAGATCGACCATTGAATTTTTCTCGTGTTTTATATTCGTTAATTTTGACATTTTGGAAATTTTTTGGCAATTTATTAATTAAAGTATATTTTCCTTAATAAAACTATAAGAAAGTGAGCTCTCTGTGATTGTGTCGTTCTTGTTATTTATATGGTATTGAGTGTGTCTGTCTGTTAGCAGTGGCAATCTTTCCTTCATAGGTTCAAAACCATAGTTACCCAAGTGGGGTGCTAGCCCAGGGTTGACCCACCTAGAATTCTGGAAAAGTTGACCCCCCATGAAAAATTTAGATTGTATTGAAAACGAGCTATTTTTTAGCTGAAAAAATTTTTTTTTGGTCCGAATACAAAAAAAATTGTCGTTTAAATCCAATAAGTTTTCTACTCCCCCCCTAAAATTTGAGATCTTCAGAATCTTACCCCCGTCTTGCACTCCAGACCTTGGGTAACTATGGCATTAACCCAAGAAAAGTAGACACTCTGTGAATATTTGCTTCTTGTTTGTATGTATTTTAGAAGACTGAAACAAAGCATACTCAAACATAAAATTATTGGTTCCTATTAATATTGTAAATCTATCCATTGTTCATAGACCATTAATATTGACATAAATAATATCAGAGCATTACTAATTGAAAAATTATCCAAAATTAATTAAACTAAAAAAATCTCTTTATGAGTTATCTATGAGTTATCATTTATCTTACATTAATCCAAATTCCAGTAACAATAACTTTAAAATTAATTAAAATTAAGTATAATATGTTTCATCCAAAAACGTAATAATACTTACTGCACATAATCTAATAAAGATTAATTTATTCAGCGAAGAAAAAGCGATAATTTACTCCGAGAATGATTTAAAATAATTATTGCGACATTGAAAATATTAAGTCAAGAGAATATTTTTTATTATTTATATAAAGTTAATTTGAAACAAAATAATATGCGTGGGTATATTAAATTATTTCCACGTTTGAAAAAATGCGACAAAAAAATGTTTTAAAAGTTTATTTAAATAGTATGAGAATAATAATACAGAACCAAATAATTCAGAAATTATTTTCATAGCTATTTTCGATAACATTTTTATTTTGTGTGATGTGATGTCATTTTATCCGACTCATAATGGATTGCATAAGGTTTTTGTTATATTCGTACTGAATTAATGGCTAAAAATAGTTATTTAATTCGTATTTTATCTTTTTCGTGTTTTGCAACATACAGGACATTATAAAAAAAACCGTTTTCATAAAGAGTATTTCGCAATATACTGGCAAATATGCCAGTTTTGGCAATTTGAGCAAAATAATACAGAATATTCTTCGCCTCCATCTCTATTTTGAATAATATACGGAAATTGTGAGCACATCTCTCGCGACTCGACTCCGATGTGAAAATAAATCGTAACATATTTTCGCAAATGTTATGTCATTTCGTAGAGCTTCTAATTACTTAAGTTTTAAATTTAGTGCTTTTCACGACACACTCGTTTTATAGCTTTTATGCATTTTATGCTTTTTTCTGAAAACATTTTACTTTATTAAAAGAACAAAAAAAAATAAAATGATAAATGACTAGTTATTGTTGCAATTTTTGTCTTTTCTGTTTCGTTTTTTGCTGCGAAAACCCTCGTTAAAAAGGTTTGCTAAATATTTATTAAAACGCGTTTCGGTTTTAAAAGCGTCTTCGAAATTCGCGAAAAGAAATAAAAATGAAAAAAGGATTTGCGCGCATTTGTACGAAATAGGTTACGATTATCTCCCAGTCGTCAGTGTTGTACAATACTCTAAATTCTGTTTTTCGAGTTTGTCTGCATAATAATAATGTGTTGTGTATGTATGTGTGTGTGCCTCTCATAGTAATTGAATTGCAGCTATAAATAACTTAAAGATACATTGTAATTACAAGCAATAATATAACAGTTTTAAGTAATGGACATTATTTTTTTCTTCTCTCACAGTAGTATTAAGTAAAATAATAACATTGAGCAAATAATAACTTAAAAATGGTAATATATAATGAACAATAAATAACTTTTTTTTTACTTAATAATAATAATAATAATTAATTAATAATTAATAATAATAAGTATGTCATAACAATGAATGTCAATACTAGCCATAGGCTTGTATTTTTAACTATCAGTATTAAAAGTAAAGTAAAGCTCACGGATTTCATATAACTTGAATTTAATTTAAACTAACAAAAAAAACATTTCTATTCGTATTTTATTTTTGAAATATATGAAAAAAATGTCGACAAAAAAAGTAAAATTTTAAGTTAAGCGTAACAAATAAATCGATACTTTTCTTATTATTATTCAAGTTAATACGATCACGTTAGCACAATATTATTGTTTTTTTTACTAAACAACACTAATATTTTGTAATATTTAATATTGAAATAAATGTATTTAAATTTGTTATTTGCAATATACTGGCCTTAAGGCACCATAAATATAAATAACTTACAATTGTAATGTAATAATTTAGTTTGATCGCGAAACATGTCCCTTAAGGCACTGTAATAATAGTTTAATTTCGTATAAGCAATAAATTTTTATAAATATATCTAACGTAAGGACTAGAGAAGAGCTGCTAATTAACGAAAAGTGCGTCTCAAAGAAATTCGCTTATTTCAGTCGTAATGTCATACAAAACCGAGATATATAGATCAAAAAATGTTATATAAACTTACAAAGCTATGTTAAGCGAATTTCTAGATAACACTTTAGCCAATATGCAACTCTAGACTAGATTTTGACTAAAGATTCAATGATAATATGATATAATAATGATTCTAATTAAATTGCGATGAATTATGACAAAAGAATGAATTATTTCTAATATGAAAAGAATGAATGGATTTGTAAGAATATATTATTTTGTATATAATTCTCCTAATAATTAAATATAAATGAGTAATGAATATTATAAACGATAGATCTATACAAAGTAAGCCATAGATAAGTCTATACTCACTTTTGTCAGGAATACGAATAATAATAATAATAATAATAATATAAGAGTATTAATATTTATAAGTATATATATATAGTAATTTAATAATAATAATAATAATAAGTAATGGTAGCATAAATGTGGATATTAGTCGCTTGTTTCAACAACTATATACTCAATTTGGTATACGATTGTCGCAATTGGTATACGAATGAGTGCCAAATTGAAAATATAACTTTTACTAATCGTAACGTTTAATTATTATATATATATATAATATATAATATGTAATTATGATAACTTATAAAATGAATTAAAATTTGTTGCGCATGTATGTAATCGTTAAATATTTACTTTTATAATATTTAATAGATTATAGGCACTAACTTATTGCATTCTAGCGTCAGCGGTAGATATATATGAGACGGTAGTGTTCGGAGTGACTGTTGCCAAGTAATTGGCAGCTGTTGTAGAAACGGTTCCATTAGTTGTTCCGTATGCGGTAAATGGATGAACATTCGTATTGTTTGTGGGAGTATTAGAATTGGCGCCTTGACTGGAGGCAGCGGCAACAGCAGCGGCCACAGCGGCTGGTCCTATAGGTCCAGTTTGGTGTGGGTGTGTATGAGCCGCCGGATGGAACGATGCGTACGGTGATTCAAATCCATTTGTGGCCGTTGTATATGGCGGTGGATACGCTGGAGCTGAAGGATAATCGTAAAAATGCGTGGGAGAGAGAGCTGCTGAGGGCGGTAGTAGTAGACTGGGAGCTGCTGGAAGATAAGCGGACGCTGCAGCTGCTGCTGGATGGTGGTAGACGTAGTGATGTGGAGGCAAACCAAATTGTGCAGACGCTGGCAACACTGCGGGATATCCAGTTCGTATCGGAAATGTGAAACCATTCTGAATATTATTACGAGGTTTGGCCCCTAAATACGCGAGATTCACATTCGCTTTTCGTCCGTCTATTATTGGATTCGCTTCTTTCACCGCTCGTTCCGCTGAATCTCTATCTGCCATTGTAACCTAAATATTAGCAAACGTATAGTACGCTTATGAAAAGCGAAAAAATATTATAACTGTTTTGATTTGAAGGAAAAACAGAATAAAAATCAAAGTGGTCTCTAATGCAAAAAGACCTCAACCAAAGAGAATATATACAACGCCATTACAATAGAATGTATTGTGCAATAAAGGAATACTACTCTCTTCATGATGTTTTTAACATAAATACATTTAATAGAAAATACAAAAGAATTTGCTTGTGATGCGCTTTTAATGGTAAAGTTTTATTTCGCTCTAACATCTATTATTCTTATTCTTGTATGAATCGCTTTGCGCATCGTTGACAATCCATATACCATTATATGACTTTTCAAGAAGCTATCAAATCTAAGCCATCAAAACTCTGTCCTTAAACTTGATTGATGCCATTTTTTCGTATTATTATAGTTACGATAACATTATATATTTTAAACCGAGAATTTAAATGTATTTCGATATAAAGCCTATGTTTCCGCCTTATAATAATCAGGATCCGGATAATAAGATTATGCTCGAAAAAATTGACATATCAACGATTATATGCAAATAAAAACGTGAAAAATTGTTTTGTCTCTTCTCTGGTGTTGGATATTAATGTGTTTTTAAAAATATTTTGGATTATATTATTCTTTTTCCTCGAAAACTTTTCAATAGTTGCAAGAAATTTTTTAGCTTTAGCAAAATTTAGGGTTTTTACGATAGGATGCTTTTTTATAAAAATTTAAGGTTAAAATTTTTATTGTAAAGGTTTGATTTATGTATAAACTGTTGGCACTCGTCTCTGTGTATTTGTGTGTTCACCTCAAAATTGATTTTGATGTTTACTGTTTCAAGAGCTCAACAACAGTCCTCTAATTTTTAAAAACAATCGCTTAAGTACTTTTTGTTACAATTTATTCTAAAACAATTTTTTTGAAAAATCAATAAAATGAAGGAAAATAGTATCGTTAGTTAATTAATATAATAAAAATACTTTTCCGTCTCTCTATCTGCAGCAAAATTTTACGTCACGTTTTTCTTCAATACTTAAATAAGCGATTTTTACAATATTTGCAAAAGTCGAGTGAGATCCGACTTAAGATTTAATTGTTTAAATTTTTTGTGGGTTATTAATACACATTATTACACATTAATGGCCAGTATAATTTAAAAACAGATTCTATACGCAATAAAAGTAATACAGTTTACTTTGCTCGACATTTGTCGTAAAATAGAGTTTGCATCGGGCGCTAGATTTCTCGAATCCGAAATTATAATGAAGGATTTTATAAGGTTTCAGTTTAATTTAAAAATCCGTATCGGGTCGGGCTTTTATTCTAAAAAAAATAAATTATTTTGGAAGAAATTATTAAAGCAAACAATATTCTAATATATAAAACCATAAACGGAATAAATTTAATATAAAAACTAATCAAAATTATTGTAATGCTAACGAATCTCTTGAACGTTAGTGATTTTTTGTTAAATATTCAAAAATATCAACTTATCTAAATAATTTTATACCAATTTATTAAAATAAAAAGTTTTCCAAATTAAAATTACTTTTTATAATTAATAAGTAATCAACATTTTCTGGATATAATGGACATATTCTCGATCTAAAGTTCTTCCTCTTATACTAAAATTCATTTCGGATTCAAATTGAGTTGCGAGAAACGTTAAAACTTTTGATAGTAAATAATTTTAAACTTGATATTATTGAAACTTTATTATTAGAATTTAATAGCGGAATTGAAAAAATTCATGGTAATGGATCGGTAATAGAGGTTGTAATAATTTTTTGCCGATAGTGGAATGGTAATAAAAATCTTGGGTGAGGCAGTACGGCAGTGGATTTGAAAAATTGAATATTTTCGATTTATTTTATAAACTATAATTATAATAAAAGAAAAATATAAAAATTTAATTGAGAGATGACTTTATAGAATTCTAAAAAAATTAGGCATTGGTCTAGTTTTTCCAAATTTAGAACTTGTCGTACTTTTGTTGTGTTCAGGCCAGAGTGCGACATAAACATCTGGCTTTTATTTTTTAGCTATCAAAAAGTCTAATTCTTATTTCTAAATTAATCAATTTTCAGATTACAACGTTTCTGTTAAGCTGAAGCGAGTCCATCCTTTCGCGCACTATTAAAATTAGTTACATATCATAAGCTTACAATATCGGCATTTACTCTGCGCGGCTATAAAATTTATGAATATTTTTTACACCAATAGTTATATCGTAAAATGCTTTATTTAGAATCTTGTTTCTTAACAATTGCAAAGAGAATACTAAAAATGTTATATGTTTAATATTTGGTTTGGATGCAGTAAAGAAAATCTGCACACATAGTTCGTGCGACACTTAATAAAACATGATTGCGTTACAAAAAAATAAAGGTTGCAGTTTTTAATTGTATGCGTTTGATACGCATTCACTCTATAAAAATAAATTTGCAAACATTCGATAAGTGCGCGCATTCTATAATGCGAGTCTCGAACGCATCATCACATTCCCCTCTAATTCCAGATCATAATCACAACGACGGAAATTTCGGTTCTCAATTCGAAAACCAAGCAAACAAATACAGTATAATTAAAAAAACAATTAATGTCATCACGCGTTTTCGACGACAATGTACGGGATTTGCTACACTAAAACCGTTTGGTTTTAATTAATCTCGGAATCAAACTGAGCTCTCATTAGAGTGTGTATGCGTTCGCGTTTGCATACTATTTAAAGTTTCGTTCGTTAAGATCTGCTTTTCTTTAGTTTTTGGCATTTTATTTCACTTTCACACTATTAAAGTTTAATTAAATAATTTTACTTTCGTATACAAAGCTTTCGTGCATAAAAACCTTTTTGTTTTCTTTGCAGCCATTTCGTCGCTAACAAACAATAAAAATTATGCTAATTAATTCAATATTTCACTGAAAATGCGAAAATATTTATGAAGTTTTATACCATTTCCACGCATTTCTAGTGATATACGGATATTGATAAATGATGTAAGAAAACAGAATTTTAAAACACGATTGTGTTCCGATAAAATCAAATATTTGTCAGTTTTTAATGAAGTGAGCGGCAAACCGAGTGCGCCATACAATTGGTTATAAACTAAAAATGAATAACATTAGATAACAATAGCGGCGGCATATTATATATTAGTCTCTCTATTCGGTGTTATGCCTGAAGACTCGCACTCAACTCCGCTCTCAGTCGCAAAGTGATGCGGATTCCAATGTCGCTCATTCAACCTTTTTTCTTCAACTTCCGTTGAAGAGAGGTTTAGTTATGATTTATTGCATTGTAAATATGTTGGACGAGAAAATAAGAAAATATATATGGTATGGTATGGTTTGGTTTGAAGTTATGCTAACGTCGCGTGCACTTGACGTTCATTAGTTAAGGCTGCAGTGCGCCTCATATACACTACTACTCTATATGAATATTATTTAGCATTAATGACTGTCGACGATAATTCAATGACAGTTAGATTGGTTGGCATACTATAGCGAGTTTTGGTCATATAAATGCCTATAACTGTTATTAAACTATGAAACATGAACGTAACAAACTAATCAATAATGATAACAATCAAATAGACTTACAAAGCCATATCCACGGGATTTGCCAGTTTGTCGATCTGTGATAACCACCGCTTCCTCAATCTCGCCAAACGATTCAAAGAATTGTCGCAAAGACTTATCGGTGGTGTGATAGGGAAGACCGCCAACGAATATTTTCGTAAATGTGGTATCTTTTTGAGCCATACCCGACGTATTTGTTGTCGTTGACATGTGATGCGACAAATGGTCATTTGGTGGAAGCGCTGTCATAACCAGATAATCGGAATAATGCTGTAATTTCACTCCAAAGGGATCAGCTGGCGGTAGGAATGGCCACGTCGTTGCAGTAGCATTGGCCGCCGCTGATGATCCATTCAGACCATTAAGCGCACAGTCAGACATATGATGACTACCGATCTGTTGTAGCATTGATGGCATTGATTGCACTGATCTGTGTTGCGATCGCATCTCAACAACACACACATACGATAACTATGATATGTTTGTGGTGCGCATGCGTACGCATCAAAGCATCGCAATCTTAATACAGCGTATACTGTCATGCACTGTCACATATGCGCCTATCAGTGTACAAAAAATAAACCAACACTCATACTGTACGGTATGGTACATGCGCTTATATCCCCGCTTTTCCATCGATTTTTGTTGCATTCACGTACATTCATGTGAATTGTGTGTCGCTTACACAACAAATAAAAGAAATTCCCTTTTCGTTTTCAAAGATTATTTAATTCTGTTTGAAATTGAGCACTGCTTGTATGTTTGCTCGCTTTTTATCTGTTAGAATCAGATAACTTTTAAAAATAAGATAATTGTTTTTAGTTTAACCGATTTGCAGCATATCTAGGTTTCAGACAATATAACAAATTCTTATGTAACTGTTTAAAAAAATTTTTATTTTTATTTGAAAGAAGTAAAATAAAACAAAATTTGAATTAGTGTTTTGCAAATTCGGTTGCATAAGCGGAAACGACTCCCGCGTTCATATCTTAGACATTTATCATAAGTAATCATTTTTATTTACTAGGAATATGGACGTAAACGATGATTTTAAAATTTTTTGATTAAACATTTTCTTTACCCAAATCTGTCAATATTTTTTTTGTTGAAATATTATTAATGTTTAGATTTCTATCAAAAAGATTTTAATCTATATTAAATTACGCTTTTTCCCCATCAAATTTCAAATTGATAGTGAATTTTTAATTAAAACTTAAAAAAAACGGGAAAAAACTTGATACAGTTGTCTACAAAATGTGGAGTTTGAGTAAAACTCTCTAATTTACTGAAAGATTATTTCTAATACTATTGCTATTTCCTCTATGATTGTGTTTAGTACATACTATTACTGTATATATACAATATATTCGTTTTCTTTTAGATTAGTTAGATAAGAGTGTATCATCAATAAAATTAGATTCGCATCCGTAAGAAAAAGGCAAGAAAGGCTAAATCCATTGTATTTGTTGCCATTAAGCAAAAATCCATTATCCAATTAAATAGTATAAAAGATCACAAATTGTTTGATATATAGAAAAATAGTTTCAGTACATAAAAACCTAAACTCGTAAACGTTTGGTTTGGTAAGCGAACTGTAGTTCATTGCGATGTTCGCATTCGCACAGCAATTTTTGGCAATGTTCCTATCATTTAGATTGAAGGAGGAAACGATACGTTTCTCTTAGAGTTCAGTATTGTTTTCAGCAGCTGCTATACAACAGAGAATCTGTCAGTCACTCTCGCAGTTTTTCTTTGTCTCAAAATCTTATTTCTTACATTCACTTTCTCTTCTTTGCTTATATTTGCTTCTTTTAACGCATGAATGGATGCCATTTGCGTAATCACACACTTCTGTCAGTCACTCTCGCATTTTTTCTTTGTCTCAAAATCTTAATTCTTTCTTTCATTTCTCTTCTTTGCTTATGTTTGCTTCTTTTAACGCATGAATGGATGCCAGGCATAAGCCACACACTCTTGTATTCACACACTCTTTCCAAGTATTTAAAAACATAAAAAATATATGTGCGACATGTGCGAACGATTTACTGTTATAAATGTCAATAATGCTTATAAATTAATGAAAATGCGCTGATTTTTGCTTGTAATGTTATAAATAAACTTTTAAATGAATTATTTTTTTCTGCTTTTCTTCTTTTTCTTCCAAAAAAAGGCGAGAAAAAATTTATAAATAAATAAAAACAGGCGAGCAGTATATCCTTCGTATCGCTTAATTTGATTTAATTTGTTTGGGTATATGAAAATTTTTCAGTCGTTCCGCATAATGCGAGTTCTTGTTAAACCGAAATGAGTTTTTTAATTCAAATATCATTTGGACAGAAAATTTAAAAGTAATTACTGTTTATTTTGCAGATACGAACTAAGCATAACAATTTGATTTCTCTTGTTTTCTATTTTCCGTCGACTACTGTAAAAAGTACTGGTAGTTTACAAGAAAAAAATTTTATGTCACAAGACAACTGTGCCTTAAAATAAAGTATAACTCTATAACATTAGTGTCAATACTTGCAAAGCTTTTAATAGCATTAGAATTTATTAAAAGTTAGGATTCAGTGTTTGTGTTAAGAAACTTCAAAAGAGTACCTCATAAAAGTTAAGCCTGTTTGTATTTATTCTGTAATTATTATTCATACAGTTAACAGATAGACGGATAGAGAGATAGAAAAGCGGATAGAGTAGGCATGAGCGAGAGACAGAAAGAAAGAGAGAGAAGGGGAGAGAGAGAGTGAGAGCGCATACAAGCAAGATTATGTATAGCCACATTAGAGTAAAACACTCGCCTACACATTGCTGTATATAAAAAAAAGCACAGTAAATAACTTTTGAAAGCTTAAATGAAAATACATACTTGAGGCAAAATATAGAGTACATCCATCACTTCATATAATTTGGATTACACATCATTAGTTTAATTTCTAACATTTTAGTTTCTTTTTTAATTTTCAGTATAACACACCGAAAAACAATCTTTTAATAATTAATTCATATCAGATAACGAAACGGAAAAAAGGATCCGTTTCTTAACTCAAAATAAAAATATGAAATATTATAAATGACATATTACGAACAGATTTTATTTCGCCAACTAATTTAATTATTGAATGCTAAATATAATTAGTAATTACGACATACAATAAAATTAATGAAATTTTTACCTTCACTTTTTTAGTTGGCGTTATTTGAATTCAGGACTAAATTATTCCGAAACAGATACGATTTGTTTGGCTTAAAATTTGTTTAGCTTGGAATAAAATTTATATAAAATTTTTCGATTCATTTCATTATAATAAGTATTTATTTTAATAGTTTTATAAGTTTCAAACAAATAATTTGATGTAAAAATTAATAAACTGATTCTTTGTATGAATTATATCACTAGAATATTAGATTTAATAAAAAAACGTCTAGACTATGTATTTTCAGATGTTCCGCTATCTAAGATAGTTCTTAGTGGTGTACAAAAAGGTATATCGTTTTAGGCTTACATTAAATTAATTTAATTATACCAAACATTTTTTAAAGACTTAAAATTTAACAAATCTACACAGAAGTGAACTCTACCGGAAGGTTCTCTCTGATTCAAGTAAACAAAATCTTGAGTTAGTTGATCTACTGTAGTCATCTCACCAAATTCAAAAATTGACTATATATTTGTTAAAGAAGCCAAATAGTATGATAGTTTGTCAAATGTTAATTAAAGTAATTGACTTGAATAATGTCACACATTTTAAAATTTTCTAAAGCAAAATGTTGTTTATTATAAGGTAATAAATTTGTTCATTATTCAAAGCCAGAATATCGCTAAAATGAATAGATGACGAAAATTTTGTGATCCTTTCGATGAAAGAAATCTAAATTAATGGTACGATAAATCTTTCACAGAACAAGAATATTATCTGACTGGGTCTGCAAAAACTAAATTTACCGTAAATTTACTTACAGTATTATGCGTAAATTACAGTAAAATGCTAATTTAGATATTTCCTTGCGATGTAAGCTTGCTTTTTACGCGATCAATAGGCAAAATTAAAAATTTAAATTTCTTGGAGTTAGATTTATAAGAAGGAAAATTTTCCGCAAACGAAATAGAAAACAATAAAATTCAAATATTACAAGAAGAAGGAAGATAAGGCTCACTGTGAATGCTAAACAAAATACCCATTTAAGAATAAATAAATATAAGAGCACTGACCAAAAAAAGCAAAAGAAATTTATTTAAATTTTTTGTAAAACATTTCAGAAAATATGTCCGAAATCTTTTTTTTAATTCTATGCAATTTATAAAAATTTATGACACATTTTTAAAAAAATTTATGATCATTTAAATAAAAATCAAAAATATATTTTTCAAAATTAAATTATTATGTCTAAATTTTAATACATTGCATCTATGATCGAATAATTATTTTCACATTTTATAAATAATTTAACATATTATTAGAGAATATTTCTAACTACAAATTGTTACAAATTAAATATTCCCAGAAATGTGTTTATTAATTTATTTTGGGGAAATTTATACGCAAATTTTATTATCAATAAATATTTAGTTATAGTAAACGCGTAATTTTAAATTCTAGCTTTTTGTAATAAATGAAATATTAATTTAAACATAGTTATTACATATCTAAATAAAAACTATCGATGCGATTTTGCTTAGAATTTTCTAAAAAGTGAATTTATTTTATTCTAGAGTTGAACATAACAAATAACTTGTTATGTTTTAAAACAGACAAGTGAATGTTGCGGCACTCGTTACACTTGAAGCATCTTAAGTGTCGTCATTGTCTTATACTGTCACCAATTTAAAGACTGCTGTTGTGTTATTCAAATGGTATGCAACACAATCCAATTGACATTTTCAGTGGCAATAATCGGTAGACAGTGTAGCACACACTCAATTGACACGAATTGGATAGTTTAACGCAAAGAGACGCCAAAGAAATGGGACGTTGAATCGGAAACAACGGCACAACCGCTACTCGATCTACACTTAAGAATATTGGGATTCTATGAGACTTAACTGAAACTATGATTTGCTTTTTGGTTTAAAGTTAAGAGTATTTTCATGTCTGGAATTCCTAATGTGTGATCGCATTGATGGAAAGCGCGTTTCTTTTCCTGTTTCGTCGCATCTCTCATCTTTTTTATTTTATCGCGCAAATCATATCCTTTCAATGCTGGCATTAATAATAGCTATACACACTAAAACATCAATTAAATAAATGGACAATTACTGGGGTGTAGTCTTTATATGATGGCATAACAGTAGCTCATAAGCTCATACGCTTTACGGTTACGTTGTTATGATCTACATTTGGTCAAAACTCATTATGTGGCTAATAGTCGTCTTTTTCGCTCTGGTTATCATATATAAAAGGTTTATAAGGCTTAGTTTATTAAATGCTAACGCTATTCACGGCAGCGATGGTAACGCTAACTCGTAATCGATAATCGATGACTGACTGCGCGAGAAATAGACATCAAAATTCCTGGTTCTGACAAAAAAACTTTTGAAGCTCGAGGATAAGATATTGCGATACATTTTTATTTTCTAAATCTCATTTAGTATTAGATTAAAAAATTTACTATTAATACATGGCATTTATCACGTTTTATTTGAAAACTAGTATTAGTATACAGAGCACTGGCGTTCAATATTGGATGAAATAAAATTTAATTTAAAATTTTCACCGCTTTTATCGCTCATATCTTTATCTTGTATAATATAAGTAAGAAAAATTATTTATTACTTTAAATAGTCGAGAAAATTTTATTTACTATAACTCAACACATACTTCTGTACGAGTTAGCATTTGAATTTTTAATTTGTTTATAGAAAATAAAAGTTTGATAATTTTTCTTAAAAATGGTAAATTTACTTTCAAGTCATTCTGTACTTATTTTAATACTAGTATTCTTCAAACTCATTTATAAAACAAGAATAATTCCTTTTTACCATAGGCTTTAAACTTTTAGTTAAAATAAGGATATAAAAATAAGTGCACGTTATGAATAACTTTTTTTGCTTATGATTTTTTATCAAAAATTAAACTAATATGAATAAATGGCAAAAAATGAAACATAGTCATTGCTTTTAGACGAGAAGACCCCAGAATTTTTAATTTTTTTGTTTGAGAAAATTTGTTATATAAATTTATTTACATTCTTTTTTGAACGGTCTAACTTTTTCTTTTAGTCCACATATAAGAAATTATTTGCTACCTCGATGTTGGATTGATTATCGTGTTGGAAGCTTGCTTATAATAAAATTGTAGTGTTAATCGGTTGAGTCCGTAAATAAAATTTTTGTAATCAACCTTCACTCCCCCCAAACGATTGAACGTTGTATTCAAGATCCTTGGAATGGGTCATCTACGGTCGTCTCTAACATTTTAGCATGTTATTATAAATTTGTTGATAAATTAAGCATCAATTTCACGAAGGAAAAGGTTGAAATTCCGGAATACATGGTAAAATAAATTTTTATCGCCATTCTTTTTAAATAAAATGTATTTATTCACCAAATTTAGTTCTAACATTTTTTATATGTGAGAAATCGTCACCAATTGATAAAAAAGCGGTGCAAAAGTTGTTTAAAATGCAATATTAATATTTCCTTAAGATTTATTCTGTTTTAAAAGTGTATGTTTTGCGCTTTATTTACACATAAAAATTTATTAATAATACGACCGAAATAAAAATTATTTATTTTTTATATATTTATTTGCGTATTTTGTTACAAAAAAATAGACGATTTTCGCACTTTTCCGGAGAATAAAAGGATTTTCAGGAACAACAAACTTGTCTCAAGTTGCTATTCCAATATCGTTCGCCCACATATGCCAATGTTGTTTTTGCAACTTTCGCCCCAATAAGTAAAAGGATTTTCCTGTAATTTTGTGGCTCTAATTATAACTAAGTCAATATTGTATGAATATTTGTAAGTATGAATAATGTAGAATTTTTAAGTGATAAAGGAAAGGCTATTGACTCAAATGCATAAGATTGACGAGAGAAAAAAACGATCTATAAGCAAATAATCTATACAATGTATAATTTATATAATAAAAATAAAAACATTGTAAATGTGGCGGTTATTTAAAAGCAAGCATCAGTTTGAGCTGCATTTCCAGATATGATCGCTTACTGCGCTGTGAAGCGAAACTAAATCTTGAAACGTATCTTTAATTCAAAAGCTATCTCTTATATGAACATATAATTTGATTTTGTTTCTGTTTGAAATGATCAGTTTTTTTAATCATAAAATTTTTGGCTGAAACTCTTGTTGTTATTTGAAACTATTGTTGAATTACTCGTGCGATCGCATTAAAAATAGACGCCGACTTTTTGTCGATCTACAGTAGCATTGACTACTATATTACAAATACAATCGCGAATTTTTATTATAACTTTAAATAAAGAATTTATTGTCTATAGATTTATTTTTGAATAGTTGTGCAAAAACTTAGTGTTCGGAGCATTTGTAATAAATTACGCTTTGATGTATATTAATAAAACTATTATTTTAACGAAATTCAATGTAATGTATATGAATTTAAAATTATAATGAATTTTTAATTTAGATAATAAGTTTTGGTTTATGGTGACGCTAATGGAACTGCACATCGAGTTTACTAAAGTTGTGTATTAGCTGTCAAGCGTAGGAACATGGAGTGGCTTTGAACTTTGTCCTAAACTTCAGCTTACATTCTACATTCTACATGCATTCTAATTGTATTCTCATTATTACAATTATTCTATTCATTCTCACTGTCAAAATTAACATTTACTATTAGAATAAACTATGTATTATAATATGTTCTTTGCTAAGTTGTCTTTTAAATGTATTCAAAAGCATTTAATTGGATCAATTGTGATTTTCAGGTCATTAATTAAAAATTAGAGCTCATATCTATGAACGTATGTGAAAAGCATTGCAAACGGTAAGCCAAACAATAAACTAGTAGAGTTAGTAATCGAGTTTATAAACTACTATTCATATTTAGAACGAATTTATTTGAACTTAAAATGTAGTAAATGTTAGGATTTTAATCCCATACTAAATTTTAATCAAAAGACCACTGAATAGAGTAAAGTTTTCTAACCACTGGTTTCAATGAAATTTATTCAAATCGATATTCTTCTTCGTTAGTTTTTAATTAAAAATTGTATTAATTTAAATATAGTAGACGTAAATTTTATGGATGCGAATACTTATTTCAGAATGTTTTCACCAAATTAAATATCGCAAGTTTCATATTAACGCATCAACAATTAAATTAATGACGTCATCGCAATATACTTTATTAGTATTTGTAATGCATTAAATGAATTATAAAGGCGCTTGAAGTGCGTTAATATGAAACTTGCGATAATAGGATAATAGCACTTGACTATTAGCCCTTTTTTTAAAATTGCTCGAAATTTAGATAGGTTTACCCAAAACTCATCAGTTTAAAAAAACATTTGATTTTGATAATTTTGGGGATTGTACGGTATGATACAGAATCCAATTGTTGTGATTCCGAGCGAAAAGATTTTTAGAAAAACCAATAATTAAAATTTATTGTTTTATGTTCAGAATAACCAAAGATATAGTTTCAAATAACATAATAAATTTCATATCAATTTCAGATATAATTCTAAGATTTAAGGATCGCGCGACACGAGCCCACCTAAAGGTAGCTGAAGGCAACTCTATATTAAAACAGTAATTTTCTTGTTTATACTATATTTGTTTTTATAACCAGTGTAATTCTCGCGCCAATTCAACGATTGGAGTATGTTTCATACATTATCAAAATTTGTAGCTCACTTTATCGTAATGAGTTCGAGCTTATATTTTTGACCATATGACAGCTTGTTTGTTAACAGGAGACTTCTATAATAGGAGAATTTATTTGATTTGATGAAAATTAAATTTTTAGAATTAAGCTAACGACTAGAAAGTGATATATGAATGTGTATTTATTGTTTTCATTTAAATTTGAATAGAAACTCATTTTAAAATATATGATTTTTTTGATATTTTTGCCAAAAAATTAAGTATTTTAAAAATACATTGATAATTGTCCGATAATCTTTGACTTTACCACATATTTTTCAAAAATTACAATTAATTTAATTCTTCAAAATTATTAAGAGCGGTCCAATTTATCAAAAATTCTGGAGTTTGCAAATAAACAAAAGCATTGTGTAACACACCCTATCTAACACTAACTTTCATTTCAAATTATAAAATTGAAAATAAGAATTTTAAAATATTGATAGATAAGTTCATACTGACTTTTCATGAGCTCACTAATTATTGCAATTGAGATAAAAAGTTTAGATGTATAAATACTTATTATTCAAGTTTGTTAATAAAGTTCAAGTTCAAAATAAAAGTGTCTGTTACGATTCTAGAAACCGTTACAGAACGATAGATTAGGGTTAGCATAGTGAATCCATTAGTGCCTTAACTTTTCAGTTTTATTAAAAAGTCAAAGGTTTTTACAAGTCACTTACAATTATTAAACAAAATGTTTTTCTTCTGACTTTGTAGAAACAAATATATAGGTAGTCAGACAGTCCGTCCGTGCACTCTTTATATTAAATAAGAGATTTTAAGCGATTTATTATGTTAATAAAGGGATTTATCCCTCTGTCCGTCTTTATATTAATTAAGAGATTTTGTTCTTTATGTTAATTAAGGGATTTTAACCGTATTCTTATATTAATTGAGGGATTTTATTCCAAAAGGGACAAAATTTTCAAATAAAATAAAACTTGTCAAAATTATGTCAAAAATATAGTCAAAATGGAGTAAAAATAGTCAAAAATCTGAACGGGAGATGACGTTTTTATAGTAATAGTTTGGACAATAATGATCAAAATCGGGTAAAAATAGCCAAAATTTTTGGCGAAAGCTTCCGAAATTAAAAGCAAAAAACTTACTTTAATAAAAATAATATAATTTAATGGGAGCGAGCACCATATACTAACTGAAACTAATTTAACAAAGTCAGATATTATGACCGAATCGATCTTGTTTTTTTTGAAATTACGGAAAAGTTTGAGTGCATTATGAATCAAAAAAGAGAAAAAACAGAATTTAATGCAGTGATAGAAGCAATGATTTTGCTACCGTTCCTATGAATGCATAGAAATGTTAAACATAGTGAAAAAGAGGGGTTAAATGGCTTAGTAGAACATTTCGTTGCATTTTTATGCATATTACTTGTATTAGAAGTAATTTTAAGACAGTAAATAAGGAAATATTTCGACCAGCACTCTGGTCCTTATCAATACTTAATGAATACTTTAAAAGTTTGGCTTCGATGCGAATTGTGTGTGAATTTCGTTGCATTGATAGGAACGGTAGAAAAATCATTGTATAAAAGCACTATATGAGGGTTAGTGAACTGATATCGTAAATTTATATTTATAAATTTAAAAAGTTTTAAAACTAAACGTATACATAATGCATTAAACTTACGTCTAAACTTCGCTTAAAATTTAATAAATGTATTTTATAGTTTCGATTAAGCTTCAATAACAAATCTAACCACGCATCAGGATATGGCAACAAAAAATAAATAAATCTCTCTTTTCCCACCGAATATTTCATTTGAAAACAAACGAATCGTAACGAAAATAATTCATTAATAATCGCATTGAAATGACCGCAATGTTTATCTAAACATTTACTACTCGTAACTGTTATATAACGATAATGACGCATAAACAGCGTTTCCATTCACACCGTCAGCCATAGATTACGTCATATGTGTCGCTATTATCGCTTCAATTTTTTTTACGTTTTTCGCACACTTTTAACTCAATTGCCGTTTAATTGCCATATAAGACTATAATCATAATTATCAATTATTTGCCGGTTATTTCGCTCAAATTCAGTGTCACACTCGAACTTAATTGCCATTAAAATGTCAAATTCAGGTAAATATTTGTTAATTAATGATAGATCACATAATCATTGATGGAATGATTGATAAAAATGAAAATGAGTCATACTGTTTGGCCAAATATCAAATTACGTTACCATTTAAATACCAAATTTTATTTAACCATTTTCTCTACTATGCGTATAATAATCGCTTATTTTGTTATCGATTAATGTTTAAATACGCGTTAATTATAAGCGTTAAACGTGTTAACCGGTAAATGAATAGACAAAGGGAGTGGCAATCAAATGATTACATAATTTTGGCAAAACTTTATTTCCTTTACGTATTTATAAATACTTCCTATCAAATGAAATGGTGCATAGATTTAATTATTTTTAAACATTTAATCTAATAAATGTTAGCATATGTGGTGGCATTCGATGACGTGATCGGTGGTTCGTTTACCAATTACTTAAAGTTGAGCTCAACGATCGGTGGTGTACTGAAACAACACGCAGATATGGTCAGCAAAGCCATCGCAACGCAACGCGAATTTTTAATAAAAGCGGCGAACAGTCGCCAACCAAATGATGCTGTACTTATGGATCTTTTGAGACCATTATCCGATCAAATTCAATTAATCCAAGATTTTCGTTCAAAAAATCGTACGCACCAACTTTTTAACCACTTGTCAGCGATATCTGAATCAATATCAGCTCTTGGATGGGTTACCGTTGCGCCAACACCTGGTCCTTACGTCAAAGAGATGAGTGACGCGAGTCAGTTCTATACCAATAAAGTATTGGTCAGCTATAAAGACAAAGACAAGGCACACATCGATTGGGCTAAATCTTGGCTGTCATTTCTGGCCGAATTGCAATCTTATATAAGATCGTATCACACAACTGGTTTATCGTGGAACACAAAAGGTGCGGAACTATCTTCGAATGGACCTCCATTGCCACCGCCGCCACCTCCTGCTGGCTTCTTCGACGATGGCAAGCCTGACGATGGACGCGGCGCTCTTTTTGCTCAAATAAATACGGGAACGGATATCACTAAAAGCTTGCGAAAGGTAGCGATTGATCAGCAGACTCACAAAAATCCTGCATTACGTACATCAGGACCCACTCCTTACAAAGCGCCAATAGCTGTGACAAAGACGGCGGCAGTAGTGGTGGCCGCAGCGCCAGTAAGACTTCCACCAAAGTTTGCGCTTGAGGGCAAAAAATGGATGATCGAGAATCAAATCGGTCAGAAATCTTTAGTTGTTGACAGCACTGGAATGAATCAATCGATTAACGTTTATAAGTGCGATGATTGTGTTTTACAAGTTAAGGGAAAAGTCAATTCGATTACAGTTGATTTGTCAAAAAAATTTTCAATAATCTTCGATAACATCGTATCTGTGGTCGAGTTTATTAATTGCCAAAGAATTCAAGCTCAGGTTTGTCGGTAAATATGTTGAATTTTAAATGCTAATAAAGCGCACTCCTTTTATGTTAGGCAACCGGAACTGTTCCTACAATTACTATCGATAAAACGGATGGCGCAGATCTATTCTTAGCAAAAGAATCGCTTGCCGTTGAAATTGTTAGCTCAAAGAGTTCGGCGATAAATATATCGGTGCCTGATAGTCGTACCGGAGATTACGTAAGATTTTCATTTTAATTTAAGTTTAATATGCTATAATGATTTGGTTTTAATGAATTTAATGTCAACAATTATTAGGTGGAACATCCCATCCCCGAACAGTTTAAGTCTATATGGTCTGGAAAAGGTTTCAAAACCGAAGCCGTTAAGAAAGACTGAAAAATTGAAAACAATTTTAATTTTTAAATTATTATAATCGTGACTCGCATTTTTAATTTGCAAGCGTTTTGAAAGTATTAAATTTTACTAACTTTAATATAAAAATTATATATATATATATATTACTTCTTTTTCATAACGAGTAAATATTTTTAATTACTCATTTTAACACTTAATAAACAGTATTGATTTATGCTTCTAATAACTTATATATTTATATTTCACTTTACTGTTTATCAGTTTATCAATAAATTTAGAAATAGAGTATTATGTCTTGTTTTCAAATCGATTAAAGGTGACGATTCGATTTATAATTCACACCTTCAAAAAAGTCTATATTGCGTTATGGACCGCATTAGATAATATGAAATAAGCAACAAATGAAATAATTTCAAGAAAGATAATTTATCTATTTTTTCAAAAACTCATAATTTAAACGTACCGTAATTAAGCTTATTTAGAGTTATAACTAAAGCTATTTACACATCCGAAAAGATAATTACACGATAATTTTCTAAATCAAATCAATTAATTATTAATAATTTAAATATGGACCATTTCATAAGCAAAAACATCGTTTGAATACACAACTGATTGGTTTAATATTGTTTCAGCCGTATACGCTTATCAATGTTAATATTGTTTACGGCTTTCTCATGGCAAGCATAGTGTTTATATCCCACACAATACTTCGCAAATTGTCGATTATTTCCTTAATCTGTCTATTTTTCATAAGCAACACCTCAACCAACTCCTGATACTCTTTATCGAATTGCTTTGCGGTGGGATTCGTAAACTTTTTGTCGTCAAATCGCGAACAGTCTTCATCCTTCATCGGTATAAGCGATTCGATTTGGATGTATTCGATGGAAGCGCAGCACTCATTACATCGTTCGTAAAACTTTCGCAATCGTTTGAAATGCATTTCAATCAATTTAGTCAATTCCTTGAGTTTAACCTTTTTCTCTTCTTGAGCTGCGATTGTCTGCTGAGTGCCATTCGGTGGTGACATCATTCGCAACGCGTGAAACAATTCACTGGTTTTCGTTACGATTTCCTGCACAGTGTCCTGACCTAAACTACATAAATATACTGAATTGAATTCTTTTAGCACCATATTTGTTGCCGCTGTTTGGCTAATCGATGCCATCGTTGTAATAATGATTCAATTCAAATTAAACTTAACTGTTCACTACAATTATATGGATCACGTGTGTGTGTGTTTGTGTGTTCTTTATAAATGTTTATTACTCAAATATTTAGTAATAGAGCGCAGCATTGTATTTATAAGTTAACTTTTTAAAAATGATTTAATATAAAACGCGCCAAAGTTGAATAATTGTTAGTTGATTTTACTAATGTTATACTGTAGTAAGAATTCAATATTATTTAAAATAAGCAAATTTTATTCAAGACTCTGAAAGCAATAAGTAACCACTGATCGTGGCAACACTCGATTGGTTTCTGCGTACTTTTTAGTACGTTATATCGAACAATTCTATAGTAATAAATCTTATAGAAATTATAAAGGGTTGCACCAAAAATATTACGTTGGCATAGTCTGAATCATACGCTTCTCTTAACATTTTTATCATAAGCTTACGACTTGGGCACTAATCTTCATTCTAATTTTTTTTGTTAAACTCAAGAGCCAGCCTAAATCCAAAGATACTGATTTAATGTGCACCTTTACGCGAAAACATCTGGCAAAATACAATTCTGTTTATGTGAATACAAACATAAGCGTACTTTTAATTTCGATAAAATTATTATCAAATTGCAGGCTAAAGGTGCTAATGGTCTGACTTTTAGCAAAACAAACCAAACCTTAAATTTACGTTCTTAAACCATGACAATTAAGATCATTGATTAACGAATCATTAAAAAACCAAACCATTAATTATTTATGTAAACCAATTGAAACCAAACCAAACCATTATAAATCCATTAAAAAATTTTTATTTTAGTTTACATGATTTTAAATTGGTTAACCATTAAAAACCAAACCATTAGAACATTTACTGGAAGCTATTAATAAGCACATATTATGTGCAGGTTATTGTTTAAATTAGTTCAGATTACCTTTAATTTATCAATAATTTAGTGAAATTTTCGTACTGTACTGTAATATGCTTATTAAATACAAATACTTTTCTATTGTGTGGTTGAGTTGCGTTATTATAATAGCATTTAAAATGTACAATTCTAATCAATCAATTAAAATGAAAAATACGGTAAATACCGATATATTACTAATAATACTGTAAAGTAATTCTAAATAAGGAATATTGGAAAAAAATCCTATAGAAAACTGGACAATCATTTCCAACAACTGTAAACCAATTTGTTGAAAATCTATCGAAAAGTAATGTTAGCTTAATATTGATTGATCCAACGTATCTGTTAAAATTAATTGATAGCAATCACAAGAAGATTCTGCTAAACAGAAAACTTCTCTCAGAAGAATCAATTATCGAAAACAGAATAAATATTGCAAATCCAAGGTTTATTTCGTTTGCGATTTTAGAGAAAGATATCCAAAGTTTTGAAGTAAGAATAACTTCTAAAATGAGTAAATTTTTAAATGAAAAGAATCGAAATAAACTCGCAGGCAATGCTTAATATGTATGCGAATAAAAAACTGAAAGGATATAATGGCAGCAAAAGGCACTGGAATAACACTGCAAATGATAATTCAATAGCTGTTCCACTTCATTATTTAATATACTCAAATGATATCGTTATCCATATAACAATATTTTACACCCGAAAAGAGTTTTATTGGTCGGGAAAATTACCCTCAGATGTTATTAATGAACTTAAATCAATAGAAACAAAAATTTCCTTTGGTTTACACGAACAAGCATTCGATAAATTTAATTTGAAGCGAATACTAACCGCCGATAACATACCGTACTTTATTCCGGACGAAATCGTTCACTTCATCAGTGAAATAGATTCGTCCAGATTTATTGAATGCGATTTTCAAAGCACACGCGTGTTTAGCTCTAATTACGAACAGATTTTAGTCGAATCGAATTACGTTAATGGGAAAGCGTTCGAAGCGATTATAGCTTTGAAAAAACTAACGAAACAGCTATTACTGCCATTTTGGATATCTGGCGGAACTTTATTGGGTTGGTTTAGACAGTGCGGTGTTATTCCATACACCGAAGACATTGATTGCGTGACATGGGCTCGATATGCTTCGCCAGACATTACACACAAATTTATTAACAACTCGGTTGGTTTAAGGCTTCAGTTTATTTATGGTCTCATTGAAAATGGTTATCAATATGCGTTATATTCGCAGCAGAGTTTTCGCGTCGATTTATTTTTTATGTACAACGAAGGAGATAACTATACAATTACCGGTCATATTCCAACCAAAAATGCTTATTTTCGTTATATTTACCCACATTTTACTCTATGTTCGGGGGAATTAGTCGGTGTCAAGGTATTAGTGCCATGCAATGCGGAACTATTAATACGAACAGGTTTTAACTAATAATACAATACATAATTGAAATTTGAGTGTTTATTTTTTCCTAAAGAGTATGGTTTAAACTGGAAAATCCCAAAAACATTTTGGTCTTACGTTAATTCAGCATTAAATACTGGTCAAGTTATGTATTGGACAAAAGAAGAGCGATCTAAAATTGTATATCAAGAATATTTTGGTCACCATTAATGTGCCCATCTTTTTAAAAGTTCCTTCTCTATACGGTAGGCATAACTCTCGATACCTTATCCCCAGTTTGTAAATTTTTAGTCAATAAAAATCCAGATTTAATATTTAAATTGATAGAAAATTAAGACTCTTTACCTTTTAAAGCGACAAACTGGATGAGTTACAGTACTCAATTAATTTAACTAAAATATATCGTAAAACCTAAATATTTCAATAATAAATGATAATGAAAAAATCAAGAACAAAATAGCAAATTGCTTAACGATTAGAACTTAAATCACGTATATTTTAAAGGCAATTGGAATGCAATAGAATTAGTTGAGAATTTTAATTAATAAAAATACGAATTGTGAATTAATAATGTATTAATAGTAATATAATTACCGTAAAATGGAAAATGTTAAGATTTAAGTAATAATATAGATTTAGACTAAGATAACAACATTGTTGGACACAAATATTTGATTTAATTCTTCTTGCATAGTATTCAAAGCAGAACCAATCTCTTGCTTTGTAAAGTTGAGTTCCGTTTCTTTTTCAGCGGAATCGTAAATCTGCTGCAATGGAAGAGATTGAGCATGCGTTTTGCGAAATTCTTTGAATAAGAATGTTCGAAACTGCTTCAATCGTTCAGCGGACAACTTGATAGTTGAGTCCAAACTTTGTGATTTTGGCAATTGAGTAGCAGTGTGGTCAGCATTGTCATCGTCATCAGTATCAACAGCTTCCTCATCAAATTCGTACGGATCTTCAGTTTGAATCACTCTTTGTTTACGCGTACGACGAGGCTTACCCACGTCATCGTCGACATCCATTTTCTGGTCGCCATCGTCATCATCATCCTTGTCATCATCATCTTCAGCCGAATCTTCGTCATCATCGCGTCTACGTTTCTTTGGTCTCTCCAAAACTTTTTTAAAGATGGCAAACTGAACCAACTCTACGGCACAATTAGCGTCTTGTTTCTCAACATTTTTGGAAAGTCGTGCTCTGGCGTGCGCTGTGGCCAAACGAATCAACGTTTCTAAAGTACGCGCAGTCACGGGTTGAGTCTAACGAATCACTCAAATCATTAACAAATTAAAATAATATAATAATAATTTGACATACTCTGGCCATATCATTCTGATCGTTATCGAATGAACGCAGTTTTGCGTATTCCTCTGATATTATATCGCACGCTTCTTCAGTCAATTTTGGTTTCATGATCTTTGCGATGTGTATATACTTCTTCATAAATTGTATGCTCACTATTTTTTCACTTTATAATACAAAAATAGAGTTACAGTAAGTTTACTAGTTATTACGTGTGTCCGATATGGACGATCACATACGCAATCAAGTAATAAATAATTTAAATAATAAAGGGTGCAAAATAAGCAAATGAAGTCAATTAGACGGTTTAATGCGTAAACAGTGGAGAAATAAATCAATATAACATACGATTTAGTCTTGTTTCCATGAAGCAAATTGTTATATTTTTCATAAATAGGAGTTTCTCCCTCATCCTCGTCGAGAATGTCGGGGTTTTTAGTCGACAAAAACTCAGCGTTACTCAAAATTGGTAGCGCTATGTAAAAAAAATTAAAATCTATTATAAAAAACATTTCGAACATCATTAGTGAGTTATTACGTTCTCCATCCTGTTCACCAGCGGCGCGATATCTATGCATTCTAACGACATGATCGCTTATATTAGTGTCAGCATTTGTATCATTTTTATCTAACATAATAAATAATAAGTCGAAACGAGACAAAAGTGAATCCTGCAGACCAATGTTATCCATTGGCGTCTTATACTGATCGTACTATATTCAAATTTAAAACCAACAATAGAAATACTTATTTGAAATTTTAAAAAATATTTGATTGTGAATGAATTGCTTACGCGTCCATATACAGGATTAGCGGCAGCCAATACCGAACATCTAGCATTTAATTTGGCGTGAATGCCAGCTTTAGTAATGGTAACCCTTCCCTGTTCCATAACTTCGTGTATCGCCGTTCTATCGATATCAGACATTTTATCGAACTCATCGATGCAAACCACTCCGCGATCGGCTAAAACCATAGCTCCAGCCTCTAATCTTCGATCACCAGTTTCCATATCAGTGGTGACAGCGGCAGTAAGACCGACACCACTGGAGCCGCGACCAGTAGTGGCCACAGCGCGAGGCGCACAGTTCAGCACATAACGCAATAATTGCGATTTCGACACTGAAGGGTCACCAATCAATAATATATTTATGTCACTAAAATAAATTAAAAATTAAATCATATCGAAATAATAAAATAATTGGTTGATAAAAATTCTGGGTAACAAACCCTCTTAAACGCGTTCCATTGGGCAAAACTTTTTCGAGACCTCCTAAAAGCATACAGAGTAATGCTTTTTTAATGTATTCGTGGCCGTAAATAGAAGGCGCCAAAGAACGTGCAAGAATTTCGAATACATCGCCACTTCTTTGACGGCTAAATTTCTTACATTTAGCGAAATCCTCGGCTTTGATATCAGCCGATACTTCTTTGCTCAATAAGTTAACATTAGATGACAAAAGAATAGTTCGAAATGTTCCGTTTGTGTAATATCCTTAATAAAATGAATTATGTTCGATAAAAATTAGAATTTATCAAAACGTAAAAATTCCAAAATTTTAATCGAAATTTGGAACATATAAATGAAGATAAAATTAGTTATAGCAAACCTTGTTTGGCGGGCAGACATCTATAAGAACCGACCACTTGTACTCTATCTCCAGGCTTGCATTTGTCCACCAAATCATTGTCAGCAATAATATCAACAGCCCTCGGAAGCTGTCCAGCGGGCGCTTTCTCCGGCATTTCTTGTATGGTAAATGTCTGGTGATCTTTATAGGTGGACAAACCGAATTCGGTTTCCAATAGGTTTCCGTCCTCATCCTTCGTTGGATACACCGAACCCGAAGGAAACGCTTCGAATGACGTCAAATCCGTGTACTTTCTTTCGATCGTCTTTTTGGTTGCCGGACAGTAATGAACCGAACGAACGATCTTCGGACGAACTAAAGAACATTTGGTGACAATGCCCTCAACGGCAACCATTGATCCCAACTGTCGCGACGATAGAGTTCGTGGCGTCACGTGTTTTGAACCGAAACTTCCCTCAAAACCGACGAAAAATTCGGGAAATCGTTTTGAATAATCAACATTTATATTGGTTACGTATTCTTTGAGCGCCCTTTGAAACGCAATGATCTCTTCGATCGAGTTATTCAGCAGTGATAGCGTTCGTTCCGGTAATTTACGTCTCAAGTCATTGATATTCACTATAATACGACATTCTTCTAATTTAATCATTTTTTTAACCACATCTGCATATAATCCTTGATCGCTCTATAAAACCCAAAACAATGAGCTAATAATCAAATCTAATGGTTAACATTAAACACAAAAGCGCGCTAATTATTTGATCTTTTAATTTTAATTACAGGTATAATTGTCTATAAACTTAAATTGTTATCAAAATAAGCGAATAACTCACGTCATCGTCGAGAAAATCCAAATATTCAGTCTGTAATTGACGTAAATGTTGATCCAATTCAATATCTGCCATCTTCTATATCTGACAAAACAGAATATTCACCGAAAAAAATAAGTTGAATCAATTAATCAAACGTATTTCGCAAAGTATACGAGTTATGCGATGCTTTAATCCCAACATTAAATCCTAACGCAAAACACTAAATGTTTTTGTCCGTCAAAAATGTAATAAAAAGTTTTGGAGGGAAAACGTGTTTTTTGTGTTTATAGATATTTCATTGAAAAAACGTTGACAATTGTGTTAATTGTATTCCACAATACTTTGCGTTAATTTGTACTCATAGCAAACAGAAACCGCCAAAACTGACACACGATTTGTTTGAAAACTTTAATGCGCATAAATTACGCTAAACTAAAGTGTTATTCGAAGCGTTGAATATTGACGCAAAAACCATAATAAAGCGAAACGTTATTAGTGTTTGATTTAACGCGCATGTCTGCTATTTAAAGCCAATCAGCCGTTAGTAAACAAAACGCTTTGAAACACGTGACTAATAAAATGGTTCTGTTATTGTAGTTAAATAGCAATTTAAAGCTAATTTGCGTCGCAATTTGATTTACTGTCATTTAAAATTAGTTTTCATATCTTTAGGTTTGTAATGAATTTCTAGAAAATATGATGCCATAACAATAATAATTTGATTAGAAAATAGTTGAATAGAAATGGCTTCACGATTGCCGACACGAGTGGGTAAAGACATCACGCGTCACGTGAAGCCAATCCTATCTGTGGATCGGGACGACGCTCGACGTCGTGTCCACAATCTGTACCGTTCATGGTATCGGCAAATACCATACATTGTTCACAGCTTTAGCGCTAATCGACTGCCAATAACAGAGAAAATTATGAGAGAAAAGGTGAAAGAATTGATTTACGCCAATCAACACGTAACTGATGTTCGTGTGATCGATATGCTTATAATTCGCGGTCAAATGGAGTTAAACGATAGCGTAAATAAATTCAAACAAGACACCCATCTTATGGCTTACTTTACTGATAGTCTCAATCCGCCTAAACCTAAAGATTTCATCTCGAAATTCTTAGCTGGACATAACGCCGAATAAAACTTAAATGTCAATTCAAAACGATTTAGTTGTATATTATTTTAGGAAAACCAATATACAGTATATATTTGAGTGATTAATATGTGATTTAATAGCTTAAAAACAATTGTTTACATTTATGTTAAATGCATGTATTTTGAAACGCCTGATCACTATTGCAATTATATTATTCAGTTCGGATATAGGAAGCAATTTATCAATTTTTTATTTAGATGTTCATTAAATTAAGGAAACAAACAGTAAGTCAACCGTTAAGTAATATTAATTAAATTATTTTTTGTGTGTATAGACAATAGTTGTTATATTATACTAAGGCGTACTGTATAGGATAAGATGAGATTGAAATAAAAAAATTCAAAATCATAATATAATATTCAGAAAAAATAATGAACGCAACATCCGTTGTGGCACTTAATTGTCATTTAAATACCACTTTCATAGTAGATGTATTGAAATGTTCAGTGTATTGGTAGCGTTTGGGGCAAAAATGAATGAAGTGCGACGTGGAGTGTAGTGTTAGGCATGTTATGCTCATACACTACCAAACCTATTATAATTGATAGCTTACGACCCCAAATGGTCGACATCTGCAGATGAGCATAAGCTCGCAACAGTACGTGCAGACATACTATATTCCTATGCAGTTACAAATATTCTAGCATTTTACACTTAAAGCCCTGTACAAGTATATTCTTTTTTGTTTTGTTTGTGTTTTTGTGAGAGAGAGAGAGAGTGTGCGTGAACTCCGGTTTTTCGATCACGTATATATAACTATGCATTAAACTAATGAAAAGTATTTCCCTCCAAAATTGTAGAGCTTTTATGTGAAATACTTTTATGTCATGCCTTAAAGCAAAACATAGGATTTTTGGTTAACACTAGTTATCAGTTATTGTTATGTGGACTAAAAAATGGATATCGCAACAAATAGTCATGTAATCGAGTTTAGATAACATTATATTATTAGTATATCTTATTACACACTTTATATTGTGAATAAAATTTTAAGAACAAAGTAAATTAAAGTATAGAAGAGAATTACTTTGAGTAAAGTATTAGTATAGAAAAATATGAGCATTTAACATATGATTTGATATAAATATGCCATTGTGTGATACACACATAAGAAGAGAAATAAAAAAGATAACAAAAATAAATTAAATATACTGTAATTTTGTAGACTTGTGCTTTTTATTGACTGTCCGTCTGTAGGTCCGCAGTGGATATTAACTAATAGTAAATAACTTTAAAGAAGAGTTTTATTTGATTTGAACACAATAATGATCTTTTAACTTAATAAACATTTAAACTTGACCCATTTGTTAAAGATTTAATTACATCAAGAAAGTGAGCTCTCGAGTTCTTGTTTTATTGGAAAATTTGGACTTTTTAGTTAAGAAAATTTATACTTGTACTATCAAAATTAATTATTAAAGTAAGATTTTTTTAGGAATGTACAAAATTCATGATAATAATTTTGCCTGAAATTTTTTAAATAAAAATTTAAAGTATGATTATTTCAAGATATAATCTTGCAGACAAGATGCTTCAAAATTTTACATTTTAAATTAAGGATTTGTTAGAATTTTTTACATTTTGGTCAATAACAGAAGTGGTGGCAAAAAAAAATCACCAGGAATTCAGCTTTTCATTGGGTCTAGTAACTCCAAGTTCCACTAATAAATCAAGAATTCCAGTTGTGTATTCAGGTATTTAAATGGCTTTATATTAAAATCTGCAATAATCAATTCGTAAGATGTAGAAAGTGTAATGTATTTAAACTACAGAAATGTATACAAAAATATGGAAATTAACTAAAAGTCCGGTGTCTATAGTTGAAAAATGTTTGGATAGCATAGCTAGTGTTGGGATTAGTGCGTTGAGTGGCTGTGGAGGCGGCGCTTAAACACGGTTTCATATGTGTGCGTTAATCGCGATTCACAATTTTCACTGTTAGACAAAGTTTTAGTGGAAAGTTAGTGTAAGGTAGTGAGCGATAGTGATCGTAATTGATAGTTGAACCACATTTCCTTTCGCATCAAAAGCCAGCAAAAAATAGGCAAAAATTATTGTGAATAAGAGTTAAACAAAGAACTCTTCAAATAGCTTTGATTGTATTTGAATTGTTGGCCGATAATTGATTTTATGAATTACGTAAATTGCATTTTAGTTAGTTTACCATTTTTTATTATATACCATTTGATTGTTTTATCGATAGTTTTTGATGACAACATTTGTATTGTCATTAACGATATAACGATCGGTGTATTGTAATTTAAAATCAATGTCTTTATAGGTTAAGCGACGTTTGGATTGGGATTCAGGGATCGACACACAATCAAAGAGTCATGCATTGAACGCCATAAAGCTATCAAACAAAGCCTCATTATCGTCACTATCATCAATATCGCCACAATCATCATCGGTATCATCACTGCCACAATCAGTATCAGTTCAACCAATAAAAATTTGCACAATAAACTCAAACAGTTGTACGATATCTCCTTCGAGCCACGATAGTGTATTCAAAGCACCATCACTTCCCAAACTACAACCCGTTACCAGTTTTATAATACCCAATAACAATGTAGCCATTACTCCGCCATCTTCGCCATCGCCGGCCAAAAGGCGTGCAACAATTAACAATAATGCCACTAAAAAGACGGCATGTATTGCATCAAATGCCACTAATGGTTCTAATGGTAAAACTGGTCATAGTTATAGACAAATAGCCAAAAGCCCAAAGAGTGCGTGTATTGTGAAACCCTCTGTTGTGGTGACTCCGACTCGAGTTCACACTTTTAACGGCATTTCCGCTGCCATTTCCATCAGTGATGATTCAAATAATAGTAAGAGTAGACACAGGTTTGAGACTTCTTTAGGTCAACTGACGCGCAAATTTATAGGCCTTCTTCAAAGCTCTTCTGATGGCGTATGTTCTGTATGACTATATGTTTATATGATTTTGATGACACTATACCATCAAATTTGTTAATTAGATATTGAATTTGAACGAAGCGTCGACCATTCTTCAGGTACAAAAGCGTCGAATTTATGACATAACCAATGTGCTGGAAGGCGTGGGTTTGTTGCACAAGACATCCAAAAACAACATACAATGGAAAGGCGGCGCAATCAATGGTGTATCAGAAGCTGGCACTTCGTTGCAGAGCGACTCGATTTTAGCTCGAAAAATACATCTCGAAATGGAAAACTCGAGACTCGATGCCAAAGAGCTTGAGATCGATGAGCTGATCGAAGCCGCAAACAAAGAGTTACGTTCCACTCATGAAAATGGCGAATACAAGAAATACGCTTTTGTCACTTATCGCGATATTCGTGGGATCAAAGAATTTTCTGAGCAGACTGTGATAGCAATTAAAGCACCCTCTGAAACAAAGCTTGAAGTACCAGATCCTAGAGAAGTATGTCTTCATTTACCAGTACTGTATAACTCGTATGTGATAATCGAAATGATTTGATTTAATAGAGTTTACAAATCTGGCTGAAAAGCGAAAAGGGTGAGATTGAAGTGTACCTCTGTCCTGAAGACGACGGTATTTCCAATTCGGATGATGGCAAAGGAGAATCCATTCATACTGATATTATGAGTTCCAATGCTGATAACCCGGAAAACGAAGATTTTAAAGGTTTGTTATGCATTTTGCTTTACTTATCTATAGATATAGTTTTTAACATAAGCTTATAAATCATAATAATATTCGCTACAATGATTTTCAACAAATTTATTTTTTATGACGATATGCCACCAGCTATTATAACTTAATTTTATTTTTAAAATTTAACTTTACATGACTTCGTTATATTAATTAATTTATTAATTTTCTAAACTATGAACTAAAATTGCACGATAATATCGATTGTACAATTATAGACTTATAGCAAACTATTAGTAATTTAATTCAACGCTTAAACAGTCCTAACCTGCAAGCGCCAAATTGGACACCATTTTTTACTTATTAGTGATTTTTTGAGAGAAAACCATATTTTCATAATTACTAGAGACCCGCGGCAATTGCACCAAAAATTTATACAAAGTTATCCACCCATACCCTCAACACCCATACCTAGCGTTCCCCCTGTGTTCCTCATCTCGCAGTGCCCTGCATCGCCTCCTGCCCCTCTTACTTATGTACGTCCGCATTCCTCTGCGCTCCAACATCATTCACTGCCACCCGTTCACACCTTTACTTAAGATTATTTTGAAAGCATTATTAAATGAATTGTGAGACAAATAGTTTTCGGTTTAACTAAATTTAATACTGCTTTATCTTATGCAGTAATTATGTATGCATGTATTATTACAGACTGTAAATAAATCCATCAAATATAAACAGTGATAAATGCTTTATGTAATGATAGCGCTCAGTGATGACAGTATGAAAGCTTTAATGCGCATGATATTAGTGTATATTCAAATTATTATTTATATATTTTGCTGACCGATTTAAATGGGAACCAATGAGCTTTCTATGGCGTCTACCGTACACATGATCCTAGAGCTTAGCAAAACTATAAATTTAATAAAATGCGATCACAAGTCAATGTTAAATACAATTTTAAGTGTTTGGATATGAATGGCCTATTTATCTGGTGTTAAAATAAAAATTCTAAATATATGGTTATGTTTACAGAAGATCCATCGTTGAAGTTTGCATTCATATCAGAAGACGATGACTTGGGACCGATGGGAAGCAAAAGCTTTCTCATGCAAACCGAGGATCAATTGAGACTCGCCAATGAAACCGCACTGACCTCATCTCCGACCTCAAACTTGCCATTTTTGCATTTAGAGCCCCCATTATCCGAAGATGACTATAATTTTACTTTAGAAGAGAGTGAAGGCATTGCAGACCTGTTTGACGATGATTTGTCACTACCGGTGTAAAACTGTTACACTTTTATCTACACATCGATTCGATTCGTTTCAATAAACAATATTAAACTAAAATTTAATATTTTTTTATACAATTTAATAGAATTAATTACGTCATAAGGATTTGAATTATTCTTAAATAGCGTCAATTATTTTGTTTCGTTTAAAACCAGCGAACGATTGTCATGAGTGTTAAAATTAAATACATTTCTATTAACTTAAATCCAAAGTTTATGTGTCTATATTTTTCAATGCACTCATGAAACAATTTTTTAGTGAATTAAATTCATTTAAGCACACATTTTTGCGCACATCATTCATATCATTGGCTTCAATACATCGCGCATATATCGCTGCCTACAATAGATTCATATCATAGTTCGTTTATATCGTAATATTTCAATAAATACCTGTGATATACATTGAGAGAAAGCGTACGGATAATGTTGTCGCAAACGCTTTGTCGCCTTAATCATCGAATTTGACGATTTGGCGCTCATTTTTGTTTTGAATCTCAAAAATTAATATTCAATTTTATAATACTATACAATGGTATTAAAAGTAAACCATTTGTTATCGTTTCGCATTTGAATATTTATGTCACGTGATAAACACTCAGTTTGTTTACAAAAAAACTTTTATTCCAGTACTTTTGGTGATATTAGTTAGCGATAGAGTGCGCTCATATTGGTTAACAGCTAATAATAATAAAATTTAAACAAAATTTAGTACTAAATTGTTTAATGCCTTAATTGTATTAAGAACCCGCTTCGCAGGAATAAAAACATTTTTATGCCTTCGTAACATTTTATATGGTTAATATACTGTTTTATTGTTGCTTTTCACATTTATTTCCTTCGCAATATAACAATGTTCTCTAATGGTTAAAACCTTTTTATTAATTGTTAGGCAACGTTTGTAAAATTGGCTTAATAATATTAAGTTAATATAGTAATGTAGGGAATCGTGAAGGAGAGATGATCTATTTAATTGTATAGATTAAATATATAAAATTTAATTACTTCAAACTAGGGTTATGTTATATAGTATTTATTTGAGTGTTAGGTTAGGTTAGGTTTTGGTTTAAGTTTATGTCAATTTAAAGTCATTATTAGGGAACGGATTTTCCGGAACTAAAAACTGGTTAAACAGGGAGGGAAACAGGAACAAAAATGAACCAAAAGCGAGAATAGAATCCGGGAATTAAAATTTATTGTTAATGCCAAAAATTTTAAAAATTACAAAATATTGAATTGGATATTATCCATCTAATTTATCAAAAAATATATTCACCATACTTAACTGTGCATCAAGCGTAAAAATTCAATTTTTAAACTTTTCAATAACACTTATGAGAACACAAGAATGTTTATTAAACTAAAGATATTTCTAAACTTAGCATTTATAGTTTGAATTCGATTTAACTTTTGAAACTATTTTCTTAGTATTATAACTAGGGGTCGAGATTTCCGGGACTAAAACGGGTCAAAGCAGGCGGGAACCAGGAACAAAAACGTACTAAAAGCGGGAATGGGAAACGGAATTGTAAAAATTTATTTTTATTGCTATCGAAAAATAAAAATTTACAAAAAAGAGCTAAAATGAATAATATGAAAAATTTTTAAATTATAAAATATATTTTTATTTATTGCACACGTAAGAATTATAAACGAGAACCAAGCTAACAAAAACTCGTAAAGCTATGTCTTAAGAAAACGTTTTATATTAGAAATGTGCTACTTTTGAAACTATATTTCCAGAATTATAACAATTAACGCATTATTTTCCTACTTTAGATCAATATAGTTTCTATTAAAGAAGGTTTTTGTTCTATATTTAGAAGTTACTCGTTAAATACAGTGAAAACGGGAACCTTTTTGAAATAATATACAAATCCGGGACTTTTTTCCAAAACGAGCAAAACCTGGAAAAACCGGGAAAATAAAACCACTTTTAATTAATTAATTAGATTTATTAGAAGTTTGCATATAAATCTCCCGTTTATTAATTGATTGAAAAATAACGGGATTTTCCAGGAAAATCCTATCCTTAGTCATTATATGTTATTAACTAACGAACTTATAGTATCAGTTAAATTATTTTATAAGCGCGAGTTTATTGTTGAAGTCTTTTTAAAAAATTTTAAACAACTATACTCACCTTATAGTAAAGTTCCACCTCATTTATTGGATAATCCTTTATTAATAGGTGTTTCGAAAATCGTTAGAAAAAAACGGTGCAAAATCGGATGAGTTTTTGAAGGACCAGCACTTTTTTTAAATTTTTGGAGTCAAATCAATAATTTTTTTCTAACGATTTGATCAATTTTTTCTAACGGTTAATAAACAAATAATAATCGTTTATTAATCGTTAGAAAAAAATTATTGATTTGACTCCAAAAATTTTAAAAAAGTGCTGGTCCTTCAAAAACTCATCCGATTAAAACGGAAATATTTCGAGCTTTGTATTTTTGTTATAAATAATTTTTCAGTGAAATACAGGAAAATAAGACCCCACTTAAAACTTATCGGATTTAATCGACAATGTTTCGGATTTTACCGACAATTTTAACCAAATTAAAAAAAATTGAATTCGTTAGAAATTAATAAAATCGTTAGTTATTTTTCAAACCGTTAGA